>OZ008344.1:1684569-1706768 GCA_963931975.1 Cataclysta lemnata | reverse complement strand
AGTCGCAGTAGGTACATAGCTAGATGGTATAAGAGGAACGCTGCTGCCCATTCCTCATCACTGATTTATCCTTAGTCTTCTTGTACGACACCCACGGGAGAGATTTGGGTGGTGACAATTGTATTCTACTCTGCCGTCACCACACGGCACTGTATGATAAAAAGTATTCATAATTTGGTTTAGTTAAATTAAAAAAAAAACAATATTCGAGGAAGTTTTTATATCGATGTTAATATTTTTTATCACAAGCGATATTTTGTAAAAATAATAACGTACGGTCCGTTCTAG
This sequence comes from Cataclysta lemnata, assembly GCA_963931975.1. Classification (NCBI taxonomy): domain Eukaryota; kingdom Metazoa; phylum Arthropoda; class Insecta; order Lepidoptera; family Crambidae; genus Cataclysta; species Cataclysta lemnata. Next base: position 1,706,480 of record OZ008344.1, on the reverse strand, counting down.
GTAGGTCCTAGTTTTTTATATTTTATTTACAACATATCCAAAAATTATTAAAAATGGACCATGTTTATGGGGTGAAAGTGTTACCGCTTTTTGTACTAAAATTTACAGCTTCAGAGTCCACATGTCATTCTCCCACAGGTACTCATGACTTAACATACAAAACACATCGTAGCAAGTGGAAAGAAGTGATCCCTGCCAGAGATCACACTTCGGGTGATTTGCTACGATCCTTACGTACTTCTTTCGTTTAATCCAATCGTCAATATCTTAACTGATTTATCTCCCCCTTGGTCGGCAGAGCGCGGTGGCGGCGGACACGCACGGCGACGGTCTGCGCGTGCGCTACCAGCAAGAGATCGAGCAACTGCGCGCGCTTTGCGAGAAGGGGCTGCTCGCCATGGAGAGCTCGCACCGCCGCATCGTGCGAGAGATGGAGGAGAAGCACCGCGCCGAGAGGGACCAGCTCAGGTCAGCTCTCTCTCTTTCTCCCTCTCTCTTTCTCTGCGAGAAGGGGCTGCGGGGATGCGTTGTGAGGGATAAGATAGCCAGCCCCTCTGCGGTTGAGGGTTCCAGGTGAAGCTTGGTTCCATCTCCGACCCTTATCATCAGTTACCATCAGGTGAGGTGAAGGTCAATAGCTTTCCTGTCGTAGCATAAATAAAAAATGTTGGGCGTGGGCAGATTGGCCCCCACTACACTGCACGCTTGAGCCGAGGTCCACCCTGAGGCCTGCCGCTCCAAGCTCTGACTCGGGCGCCCTGTGAGGTTCTCCGCGGCAATATATCTCCCCCGGGAGACGCTTGCTATAGAGGGAGACTCACATGGAGTGCTCGACTGCAAGGCTTAAGGAGAAGGTTTTCGCTTCCCCAAAATATCAGGTAGGCTTTATTACCTCGGTTCGGAAAGCACGTTAAGCCGTCGCTCCCGGCTGCATTAGCAGTCATTAATTAATACCCACCAACCCGCACTGAGCCTCCCAATATTCTTCCATCCACATAAAAACTAAAAACTGTGCAGGTTGGACAAGGAGCAGGCGCTGGCCGAGGAGACGCGCGCCACGCTGGCCGCGCTGGACGCGATGCGCAAGGCGCACGAGAGCGAGGTGCGCCGCGAGGTGGACAAGTTCAAGGCCGAGTTCCTGAGCCGGGGCGCGCACAGCCACGACCTGTCGCAGCTCAGCACGAGGCACCAGTCAGTATCCTCACTGCACTCCGCTTGACATCAAATACAAATACATAGTAGACTATACAGGGTTATTTGTAATCAAAAACCTCTCAGGGGTAGATATCTAACATCATAAGCAACAATGTTTGTTCTACAACTTTTGATAATTCGTTACATTTTACTATCATACAAAAATAAATAGTAATCTAATTTACCGCTCTAAAGTCAATAACTCTACGTACACCTACTTGCATCGGCATTAGGCAGCGCGCGGGCTTAGCGTAGAGTCGTCTTTTCGTTTATGAATGAAACATAGACGTATTTATACGTCTATGTTTCACGTGTCACGATAGTACAATAAAAACTTTAAAAAATAATTAAGCGTAATAAAATGCGTTATATTAAAACTCATAGAACAAACGTTGTTGTTTATGATGTTAGCTGTCTAGTCATGGGAGGTTTTTGGTGCTTTAAAAATAAACCTGTATATTTTTTTTTTATTAAATTTTGGAAAAAATAAAGATCTGAATCTTTCAACTTAAATTAGCCATTTTATCAAATTATGCTAAAAGTTAAAGTGCCCTTCTTTTCATATGTGATAATAACTAGTTTGAAGCACTCCTTTATTAGGCTCTTACTTTTTTACATCCTTAAATATTATCTAATCTACTTACCGTAGTGTGGACAAAACCAAATTAAGTACCGTCTTTTCTGAACTGATTGAAAAAAACATTGCTCGAATTGCGTACCAACAGAAAGGTCTTAAATATACCACACAGACAAGAGATGGAGGAGATAAAGCGCGAGATCCTGTCGCTGTCGGAGAAGTACTCGGTGAAGTGCGTGGAGTCTGCGGCATTGGAGGAGAGGCTGGCGGCCACGGCGCAGCAGCTGGCGCAGGCCAGGGGGCATGTGCTGCAGCTCGATGCCAGGTGAGACCGTCATCAGGTCATCCACCTACACATTCATCATCTATGCACCTACACATTCATATCACTATCATCATCATCTATCATGACTAAGTTTGAACAAAGTATACAATTTAAAATTAATAAAGTAAAAGGAGAGGAAGACGGACGCAGAGGAGATGGATGGATTGCTTGAGAATTGGCAAGTATGCAAACGGAGTGATTGGAGTGATTGTGGTTACAAGTAACTGTATAGAAAGGCAAAAAAACGTGCCTAGAAAAAAAACGCTGTTGATTTGTCTTCTCTATTTCTATACAAATAACTATTTTACTTTGAATTTCCAAACAGTATAACTCATGCCTATAAATAGACATACAAACGTACCTTAAGGAGGAAAATCGTAACTAACCGTTGACCTCGTCACCAATTTCAGAAATAAGCAACTGCGCGCGCACATCATATCGGAGGCGAACGAAATGAAAAACGGCGACTCGTCTTCGCTGACGCAGCTGATAGAAGACACATCGCCGGTACGATTCCTCTAGTCTTGCAATGGCCACCGCGCTTGTACATGCTATCTGATAATAAGCTTACGTCTCGATGACTTCACTTCCATTCTTAAGCCATAAGTCGCACACGCTTGCATGTCGTCGACGCACGTAGCACCATCACAGTAACACCGTAAAACAAAGCAAAATATTGACAGCCACTGGTGTTTCATATGATTGACGATTCATAAACAACCGCTCATTTGGTGCAACAATGACGCATTTACATTTTTTGTTGAAACAGAGATGATAATATTAATTTTAAAAGGAAAATTCATTTAATATTTACTTAAACACAATATTTTACATTTACGTCAATGTTGCACCAAATGAGCGATACACGCTCTTTGTATAAAATTCTTAAGGATGAAATTCAAAATTTTGCACCAATTGAGCTAAGAGGGTGTTCAACCGGCAGTAGTTGTTATTAAAAATTGATATAATAGACATAATGACTAATTTTGAAAAACTACACTACGTTGTTCTTACGATTTCTACTTTACCCTAAATAAATGACTTTTTGTAAAAAAAATATTTCAATTTAAATTTCCACCATAATAGCAATGGCATATGTGTGACGTCACGGATTCCTATCCTCCAATAAGTGGCGAGCAAATAAAATGTCAAAATGATTTTTACGAACCCGCTATGTCACGCGGTGTTTGACCAAATATGGCGGATTGCTAAGTTTAGTATTTTTATAAAATAAAATAAATATCAATCACGCTTACAATCTGAGAAAAGGTGATTTTTATCGAATCTCCTTATCCTAAATTATTATTTCAATGGTTCCTCGTTAGTGTCATCATGCCTATTGAGAAACATTCATGGACCTTCGAGCCGGATCGTACAGTAGAGAACACGGAACAGTGGCCGTACCATGAAGTATTAGTGCGATCCAAACGCGGGTGACAAAACGGGACGCCTCTCCGCTCGTCTCACTTTAACAATGGGAATTGAGTCGCGTTTAGAGTTGGTGGTAATGCCCCTGTTAGCTCAGTTGGTCGTAGCGGCATGATACGAGGTGTGACGGTCCCTTGGGTGCACTAACAGCATGGCAGGGCGGAGGCGCCGCTGCGAGCGCACCTGCGCCGCCTCGCCGCCGCCTGGCGCCGCGCCCGCCTCGCAGGTACGCCACGCCACTCTCGCCCGCAACGGACTCAAAATAGCGCTCTTATTTGCCTGTCGCGTGACATTGGGAAATTTCACGCCTAAGCCCCTTCGTACACTAGCTGCGGGTTCCAATATTCTGTCTACTGTTAAAAGTAAGCTAACTGAAGTTTAGTTACCTGGCATTTTTTTTGCTATAATTAGATAAATAACAGAAGTTGCTAAGCAACTAAGCTGTAGTACGCCTATCTTAGAATAATGGGACCCACCGTTAGCTACCCAAATCTTCGATCGTCGATTCGACGTCAATTAACTTTAATGAATACTTCCATTAAAAAAATTTCATTTGAATCAATACCTTAGACCCGCCAAGAATAGCGACTAGATTGTCATTTTTTGACATTAAGCAGGTGTACACATTCAACGTTAATTGACGTCTCTTGAGTGCGGCAGTGAAATCGTCGAATATCGAAGATTTGCGTAGCCTAGTGTACGAAGGGGCTAACAAGTAAAATTTTGAAGTAATTGCCCGTTTTGTGGTGTTAAGAACTTAACTGATCCATTATTGGAGTATGCCCTCGAATGTGTTGAGTGCCCCCAAGGATAATATTAGGGATAATGTAAATATTTTCAAAACAAGAAGCTCTTTTGAATCTTATTGGCGGTCCGACATTACGCAAAGCAATGATAGGTATACTCGCTTAGATTAATATGCTATTTTGTACATACATCCGCATATACATGTATTTTATATTTAACACAAAGTGGTGTTGTTTTATTTACACACGATAATTTGTTTTGGATTTTATTTGGTGTGACTTTAATTTATTTAATTTATTAAACTATGGTATTAACGTATGCACTATTATAATAACTATAGAAATAGCTATAAATACACATATGATTATCGCTTTAACATTGCGATAACGTAACTTATATTATTATTATTATTTCATTTTTATTTGGACGTTATATAAATGTTAGCATTCGTTAATTGTAAGAACTGTATTTTATACCATAAATATTATTTTTATTGTTAATAATTTAAACTTAATACATTTGCGATTAAGGCTCATTTTTATTGGTCGTTAATTCAGTCGTTATACAGCAGGCGGGAGTCCCGGAATACGGGCTATACAGACTAATGAAAGTAGGCTGTCTATATCTTGATCGATATACGGCATTCAGTACAGCTCTTTCAAAACGAATGCGCGGTGAAGAATATCCAACAATCCGCATCTCCCGTACCCCGCATGCAGGCAATGAAAACGATTACAGCATGCGGTCCCTATGGCATGCGTGAACAGAAATCTCCCGTACCTTGGAATTCGAGCTCTAACGACCAATGAAAATGAACCTTTATAGATGGACTTGTGTATGTTACTATACAAAATGCATGTCTAAAAGTGAGTATTGTGTCCTTGTAGGGGAAGCCGTCAAGATCGAGCCCCCTGCTAGAGGCTGCGCGCCCCTCCCGCCCCGCCAAGATTCAGTTCGCGAAGACAGAGAGCACCAGAAACCTGCAGCTCTCTCCTGTGCAGGTGGGCAGTCTTATATTATCATCGCACAACTGTATACAACATGACATGTTGTGTGACAGGTGTGACAAAAGCTTTTTTATGTCACACCAAAGTGGTCAACAAAGTGGACTTTTCTGCCCGCTACGCGTACGGAAAATTCCACTTCCTGGTCAGGGGTGACATAAAACTATGATCGTGTGATGATCTAATGTAATATTTTTAGAATCACCATTTTTTTTTCTTCCACCACTTAAATTGTTCGGTCAGCAAAGCAAAATGTATAGAAAATTCTAAAATGGTTAACGTACATTCATTTACTTATTTTTCTTCTTGCCCTTATCTCTTTCTAGGCCGGGTACATGTTTTCTTCTTCTACTACTCTATGCTACCCTTCACCAATTTCTCATCCACTCGTCTCGCTCTCTTCTTTGGCCTTCCTCTCCTTCTACGTCCCTCCACGTTCATACCCAACTAACCCAACATTATTCTGCCAACATAGCTTTCATCGCTTCGCATAAGTTTAAGCGTTATTTGATTCGGGATGCGTCCTTTGCCCGCAGAACTGAGGTCGTGCCGCCTGGCGGGCGTGGTGGCGGAGCGCAAGAAGCGCTTCGAGCACTGAGCGGAGCCCGACAGCCCGACGCCGACGTCCACGTGTTGCCAAAGTTTAGACGAGTCACGAGTGTCGACCACGTCACACCCACCACGCTAGCACCTGGCCACTTTGCTTAGCACTCCACCCGCGCATACTATATTGTACCCACGTATGTTTATTTCGATAGGCACATGACATATTATTATATACTTATCAAGTATGAACATACATGACTTATGCATACAACACCACCGAGTGTTTTATTATATTAGCGGTAAGGTTCAAAACGACAGATGTGAAATCTGTGGCATGCCTAAAATTGTGCCGCAGATTTCACGTCTGCCTCTGTTATATTATGAATATATTAACATTTATATCCCAAAATAATATATTTAAAAGGTAGATTGTAAGGTCTGATAGAAACTGTCACAAATCTTATGCCTGGAGGTGTCCATTCTGTAGCAATATTATTTATGATGTTCACAATTATTGCTCATAATCGTCCGTTAGTATTCAACCTAAATTATTATCGAAGTACTGACTCCTAATTGTACTCTAGTTGTTAAGTTAATCTAAGACCAAAAACTATTATCTTCCCTGAGAAGTGGCCAGCATGTTCCCCACCCACCACACAAATTGTATATAACGTTGAGTTGTTTGTACTTTGTAATTTTAATTAACTGTAGAGTGTACATTACGTTTTCCTCTTTCTATTTAATTGTCTCTCCTGTCTTTATTTAAGTCCTTCACTAATGTCCTAAGTTAGCCGTAGACGATTGGTTAGTGATGTTTTTGTATACCTACTTGTGTAAAAATTGTAAAAGCTACTTTTATGTAAATACTAACGGTTCTCTCGCTTCGTGACCAATTTTCTAGTGTACCGTATTTCGTTTTAATCTTTAAGGAATCGTTACCAAATATTTTCATATTTATAACGTCTATTGGGAACGGGAATGGGACGGACGTCTAGCGAAAGAAATAAATGCAAGTACCCACATTTTTGTATGAAGTTTAGTCGCTTGCGATAGACCAAGCAAGACGCACGCCGCCTCATCCCCTAGGCCCTAGACCTTGTTCAATATATTTTGTAGATTTATACATAGTCTTTATGTGTTTATGTGAACGATGTATTGCAAACGAGATGAATAGAGAACTTTATCGAATGTTCCGCACGATTTGTTTGACGCCCCGCCCCCTGACGCGCGGCCACGAGCGTAGACGTGTAAGTTAGATATCCCAGAGTATTACTGTGCTAGAGGCTAGCCAGGCGTCGCGGGGCACATTTATAGAGGCATATTATATTGTTTTAAACATTAACACGTTATTCGCAGTTTAAGTTTGACATTTCAGATTTATTACTGGTACTTACCTAACCTTGTGTCATTGTGTTAACTCGTTACCATTTTTCGACCTGGGCATTTCGAGTCTGTCTTCCGACCGCGCGTTTTCGTGTATTTTTTTCTCACTTTGTTGTGTACAGTGTCACCTGCATACGTATTGCTCAATGTTATCTAGTTGCGTTAGTAAGGACATAATCCCGCGAGCCGTAGCGTCTGCTACACGACTTATATGTTACGACTCTCCCCCTGTATCAGTTGACGTTGTTGGTTTATGTAACAAAGATTTTTAAAATAAACTACTTAATACAATGTGTTCGTTTTATTGACTATCTTTATAAGCGTATACACGGGCAAGTATGTAATTGATAAAGTGACCACTTGCACTCGTCCTCAACGAGCTATCCTCGATAAGAGACGTCTAAACCTATCTTAGTTCAGTCTATAAACAGCGTTGTTGTTTGACAATATTAAAAATAGTTGGCATCTCGAGTAAGCTCCGTTGGGCCAATCTCTTGCCAAGGATAGTTCATTGAAATTAACAATTTTAGTACACTATTAATACTTATTATTTACACAATATAATCTCATCATACAAGTTATGTACAGTTGTCCTTAAATACAAAACAGTAAATAGCCTATTCTGGTTGAACCACAGTCATAGGAACAATATATGTCTATAGTATTTATTGCTTTTATCTAACAAGAGAGGTTAATATTGGCAAGCTTTTCTCATAACAAAAGCATAACTCGGTTCAAACCTCCAGACACTAAAGAAACTACACTAATTATTCCAGAAACAAATTTTAATAATTTACATGATGATTATTTCTCTGATTTTCTAATATTACATTAGACACTTTCAATCATTAACACGGAAAAACAATTAATTTAAAAAATATGAATATTAAAAAATAGATACATTGCTATCAATCTTTCTCTAAGGCAACGCGAGTGAGTGATTTCTACCACCTAACTATACTCAGCTATAACAAGTGGTACCTAATTGATGAAATAATATAGTCAGATAAATAAAAAAGATGAATTGATTTCGACGTTTTATAAGAAATTTAATATCTTTAACCATCACGAGTAAAACAATATACAATTGACTCTGGACCGCCATTCTTCCTTCTAATGAAAAATGCCAGAGGTAAATTGTCATTCAACACCAGTTTGTCCATTTCATGAAGTAATTATACTTAATAATAATGTCCTATTTAGTCATAGAATATATTATTATATTACTCATGTCGTGGGCAGCAGCAGTAACTGTTCTTTATCACAAAATAAAAGCTAGATTGCTTACAATGTGAAATGTAACGTTAATCTTAGTATCGTCTCTGCTCGAATAGCGAAAAGATGTGGCTTCAAGCCAGGTCATATTTAAGAAGTAATTTTTTGAGATATTTCTGATCAATAAAATAGTGAATAGTGGTATCTATCATTCTGGGATTTTGGTTTGAAATAGAGACCAGAGAGCTGGTTGAGGTATCATTAAAACATGATTTTGCTATGATTAATATGCATTTTTAAATATCACCTTAGTCAATAGACTCGCCCCCAAATACATGGGAGCTAACATGTTGGCGAAACTTGGGTAATATATGATAAATAGGCGTGATATATGTATGTATGGTGGGAAATCGCCGTTTGGTGGCAGAGCAGAATACACTTATCACCACTCCCATCTCTCCCATGGGTGTCGTACAAAGCGGTAAAGAAAGACAGCTTTGAGTAATGGGCAGAAGCATTGCTCTTATACCACCTAGCTTTAAAATGTGCCCGACAGATATCAATAGGCACGCCACTTATTGGGGCTTCACTTATTTGGCGAAAAGTGGATGTTTAATTCACCTCTGCGGGGCGTGGGCGTGATTTGTGTATATAAATTTCACCTAATATAGCTTTCACATTTCTTATTCCAATTTTGTCTCATTAGTACATCGTTGTATTTCCTTGGCCTATGTAAAACTAGAGTCCATTTCAAGTCCGATGTCACAGCACCACAGTCGCGTACTCATAGTTGTATGAGTGGCTGAACGGCGTCAGGGCTCTGCTTGGAGATGCGGGCGCGCCACTCGATGCGATCCGCCAGAATCTTGCGACCATACGACGTGTGGATGTCGCGGAAGGGAACTTTTTTCCGTGGCATGTCTGGTCGCAGGTTTTCTTTGTCTGCAAATGTAAATAATTACTTTTTTTATTTATATTGAAAGGCTTACCAACTAAACAAGCATTTACATTAAAACTTCCAACTGAAATCTGGCAAAATATTTTCCTTTGTATAAAATGCCAAACAGCAATTCGGCAGTCGGAATGCCATTGAAATGCAGCCTGTCTGTCCAGTGTAAGTATAGTTACAGAACTGAAATTTACATTTCTATGAAGATATATGAATTAATGAATGAATATTCGTTCTCATATAAATTGCCCTCAACACTCACGGTGTCTTGTGCCTTGCACTATTTTCCCATCTGGTTCAAGGCCTCTGTTGAAAGGGTTGTACCGCTGCCCTCTCGGAGGGACTCGTGGCTCCTCATCTGGAGGTGTTATGGTCACCAGCGCTGCAGCCTCTGCAGCTGCTTCGGCTGTTGACAACATACAACATTGCATTTAGTTAATCATTTCGTCAATACAGAGAAATTACGACATAACCTTATCATATCATAATATATATCATAATACATAATATGTTTATCTATCATCCTTGCATCAGAACCTGAGTCACTGCAGTATAAAAATATGTATAATGTAAATGTTATTTTATATACATATAAGCTTGGTGGCACAGCAGCTTAGCAAGCTCTGAAATTGTGTAAACTAACCAATAATTGTAATGCAGGCCATTAGATGGGTTACTAACAAAAATCTGAAGTTTCAAGTTAGGAACACAGAGGGTATTTCAGAAAGCACAATAAGATGTTAGTCCCGGCGGTATCTTCAGTTCACCTACCAAACTGCACTAGGCCAGCGTGGTGGTTTATAGCCCATTCTCCCTATATTCTACCATCCATAAGGAAGGCCTGTCCCTCAGCAGTGGAGACATTAAACTGCTGGCTATGATAATGATGATTGTTTAGAACAAAAACTAAATATAATAAAGATTATACTCCAGAGACATACCCTGTGCCTCATCCAACTGTCTTTGTAGGTCTGCTACCATAAGCTTCATGTAGTCATAGCTTGCACAAGCTAATGCCTTCATCCAAGTCTCCATTGAAGTTTGGCTGTTAGTGCACAGGTAGTAAGTTCGACCTCCTTCACATTGGAATACTATCTTGAAACTATATGCTTCTTCTTCTGTTAGTTCTAAAACATTTTTGTATAAATTAAGTATACACTGTTATTCTTTCTGTTAAAAACAAGATTGCACACCCAAAACTGTCATTGAATTAGTCTAGCAAAATCCAATTAGCACACGCTAATTACATTAGGAGTTTTTTGCTTCTATAAAATCAGATTAACATAATCTACCTCTCCAACATACATACTTATTTAACATGTTGACTCATATATGTGCTGTGAAACTACAAATTAATATGATAGTTATTTCTTAATTTATATGTACAATACTGCGGAACTTAATGGCCTAGCTTATAGTGGTGGGTTAGGGCATTCGTCCTATATTTTTCCATTCAGAGGGAAGACCGAAGCAGTGGTGACATAAATGCCTGGTAATGATGATAATTAGGTAATAGTCTTATTCAAATCATAATCTTACCTATAGTGCATCCTTCCAATATGATGACCCCCGAAGGATCTCTTTCCCGTTTTTTGTCAAAATAAAATAAGAGGTTCCCTTTCAAAATAAACCACCACGTCTGGTAATTTTTTCCGATCTCAGCTCTCATGTCGAGAAACCCGTCATGGTCTACCGGAGTCGCCGACGACGCGAAAGCGGATAAATTTTTCTCATTAATCTTCATAACGAGTAAGCTGACTAAATACTTTACCACTACCACCACTGTTCTGTTCACCCACTGTTATATTGTTATTTTTGGCAATCTCAGAGTCACGCAACGTTCATGCTAAGGAATAGTGTTTGTATTGTTTAGAATGGAAGAAGTAACAGACGACAATATAATTAGAGTTATGAAAGATAAAGCATTTGTTTTATATGCCTTTAAATAAATATTTTAATTTTCTTCTATACGATATTAATAAAATTGATTTATTGCTGCATTTGTGATTCTGTGATTGATATTTCTTAAAATAAATGAATTTGACAATAAAAAATAAACAATTCCCAACTGAGTGACAGACAGCTCACAGGCAGTTGTCAATTGTCATTGCATTGTCAATTTATAATTCACTCGTTCAGAAATTTGGCTGGCCACACACAGCCGCAAAAGTATAATCGTTAATCGAACTCATAATCTTAAATTTCTTTACCTTGCCTCACATTAATCTTAAAAATTCAGATTGATCAGTAGTCTCATGATTCCCGACAAATTCAAATATCTATAGGGGAGAGGAATTAATACGATTACAATGCTCTTAACTCTACATATAAAAGGAAATGCCACAGGAAACACTAGATTCATCCTCATATAGGGCTGGTGTATACCTCGAGATAAGCGAAAGGATAATATTTTCCTTCCCTCCCCATCCCCCGAGATTTTCTTTCACGTCCCGTGCTACAAGGTCTTTTGGTATAATGCAGTAAAAACTAATATAGATATCTGCATTATGGAAAGAGTAATCAGACGCCTATCCTTTCATCATCAGTAGGCCTATTCCCTAACTTTTTTTGACAGTTGAAAGTGATGATCACCGAACTATTTACGTATCCATTACTACTTTACTATAATGCTATTGTGACACTTGTCCTGTGATAACAGCAATGTATTAGTAAATAGTTCGGTGATAATCACTTTCAACTGTCAAAAAAAGTTAGGGAATAGGCCTACTGCCCTTTTAAATGCCCCTACTGCTAGGGCACAGGCCTTCTTTATGGATGGAAGAATATAAGGAGACCTACTTTTAATACTAAATAACATTAAAATAGCTATTTTATACGGATTTCTGCACAGAACACTATTATTTTAGGATTTCTGTCAATCATCAGACACGGCCGCCATCGCTGATCGTATTGGCCTTGGGTTTCTTCCGGGATCGAATCCTGGTAGGGGCAAACTTTGTGATGACCACAAATGTTTATTCCCGAGTCATGGTTACATTTATATCTTCTTCTTCTCCCTGCCCTGTTCCCAGTCTATCTGGGGTCGGCGCAGTATGTTTCCTCTTCCATTCATATGTCAGACGTCATCAAGCCATCCAATCCTTTTCAATTCATATCATCCATCCCACCGTAATGGTGTTAGTGATGAATGAATGTATAGAAAAGAGACTGAACGGACCATGTCGAGAGACCCATGAACGGAGAGAGTGATTAGAATGACAACATTCCATTCCATACTGCTCAAGGTTTTGGCTTAGGTTTTACAGCCGGCCGCCTGCCTGACACCAACCCTCTTTGGGTACGCTGTTGTTGGTGGTTTGCCCTCCACCATTCGGGTGCCCCAAGGTGCTTATTGGTCTACACCGGGCAATCTCCCTTAGTCGACTCTTACGACACCCACGGGATGAGTTGGGGCTGGCCTATTCTACGTTTTTTGTTCGCTCCCAGGCCAGCATAGGAGAGCATACCTGGTTACATTTATATATATATATATAATTATATGTGGGCAGCAGCGTTCCTCTTATACCTACCACCTAGCAATATACTCCGATTTTTGTGCCCGATAAATGGCAATAGGCTCGCCACCTATTACATGGGACCTGGCATAATTGGCGAAACGTGGGTGCTAGTTCACCTCTGCCTACCCCTTCGGGGATATATGCGTGATTTATGTATGTATGTATTATATTAATGTCCGTCATCTATCCATAACAGTACTTATTCTACTTACTTTGGGCTAGATGATAGGTGGGAGTGTCAAAATATTTATTTATTTATGCAGTAACTGTGAGGTCCAAAGAGAGTATTGTCTCAGACTTCTTAGTTTCTTTTTCACAAAGTGATAGTATCGCCAACCCACTTTTGTGAAAGTATTTTGTGTATGGGCGCGACCTCAGTATTGGAAATATCAAGCTAAATGCTGATTAATTTAACTTTTTTTTATATAGTGCATTGAAATATGTGACATCAAATTTGTTTTCATTGTGAACATCACTAGTGTCAATAACGTGTATAACTGTCGTTGGTTGGTGGTAGGACTTTTTCAAGTTTGCCTGGCTAGCTACCACTATCTTATCAAAATCTGTCGCCATAATAATAATGTTAATATCATTACATATTGTGTTCCGACAATGTGTGATAAGATAGTCAGCCCCTTTGTGGTTGAGGGTTCCAGGTGAAGCTCGATTCCATCTTCAGCCCTTATCGTCACTGGTGAAACCATACATTATTTTAAACCAAATTTCATTTATTCAAATGAAACAATACTTTAAATATGTAATATTTTATTCATAATTATTATTACCTATTTTCACAGTTATTTATAAAGTTATATTAATATCAAGTATTACACTAATTTTGTTGTATGAATTTCTAATGAATGTTCCATTTAGAAAATTTTATTTCCACATCAATCATCAGATATGACCGCTTATGTCTAATATATGACAAAATGGTGAGGTTTATTTACAGTACAATCCCAATTCCCTAAAAAAAATTGACAAATTCACAATAACAAAAAGAGGTCAAAAACGAAACCCTTAAAATAATTAATTCAACTACGAATCTCACTTAACAACTGTACAAAATATTACGAGTGGTTTCTTTAAAACATGCTCCGTCGGCAATGTTGGCAAATTACGTCAATCCTATGTACAAAAAGTTGTTTTACAAAACAAAATATAAACTATATACAACATCATTAAATATTCTCAAATGCTGTAACACATTTAAAACATTTCATATTCAACTAGGCATTTATAATTCAGTAAGGTTGCGAACGCGCCGCTGCTACAATTAAATAATTTACGCCGAGCGTTCGCCCACTATAATACAAAGCAGAGGTGCCGGCTGCCCGTGTGTGGCGCGCGGCCGGCTCCGCCCGCAACCAGTTATAATAATTAGACACTAAGCAACAAAAAGGGGTTTTACAATATGTTTACCAATTTCAGACAATTTCATCTCTTCAGCGAGATTATTTTGTAGACCTCACAGAACGGTACAAGTTAATCCATAATAATAATAATATTAACCAATTTGAGTACGTAACCATGCGCTCCACATGTCATCCTCCGTCGTATTTACACGTTTACCCAGCACATTTTTCTACACTTACTGTTTAATAATATTAAAATAGAAAATTTTATATTACTTCTAAACGGCGGAGATTCAGCGAACCAACATAGTTGCATCATTTGGCTCCATTTATATTTTTATAAAACGACAATTTCTAATAATACAAATGCTACTTTTTCAAACATGATCTAAATGTCTCTCGTTTATAACTATTTATCTAGACGTAATCTATTGGTGTTAATGTAAAGTTTTCTAACCGCCAGTTGCTCATACAACATGAGAATATGTCGCACTGTCCACAATGCACAGCAGCTGCATGTTGGCATAGCATACGAGACAGTGCTGTGTGTGTGCGTGTGGAGCGCACTTCTGTGCGGCGAGGTGCTCGCCTCGCGGTGCTACTTTGAGCTTTGTTCCCTCGTATAAAAATGTACAGGCGTATTACCCGTGTGCTTGTTTTATTTTAAATGGTCAATTTCTCTAATATATTTGTCCCTAATTTGTTAATCTATATGATTCGCGATTACAAATGCAGTGCGAAAAATTATAATACAGTATAAATTTTATTTTAATTCAAATAATAAAAAAAACTTGGTACAAAAATAATACAGTTCGATAAACAAACCGAATATACTTAAACAACACGTATATAAAACAAAACCAACATGAAATAAGAACCCTGTGAAACAAGATGGTCTTTAGAGCGAGTCCCTATTAGTAATGATGTTAAAAATATCTAAAAGCACTACACATAGCTAACTCCTTTGGTAATTTTTACCGGTTTAACATAACGTAAAATAAAGATAATATATTACATTACATATTATATCGCAACAACGTAATAATAATATTACAACTGTGGTGGACAACTAGTGACAATGCGTTCTGAAGTTTTCTATGCCTACATGGATGTTGTAATAATAAATAAAATGACGAAATATAATTAAACGTAAACGCTCCCCGCGTTTTTGCGCTAGTGGTTTATATGTAAAATAGGAGAGACAGTACATTTATTCATAAGTGTCTTTTTCTTGTCCGTGACGTGCAGCTATATCACTGATCGCCCGGCTTCGATTACATATAAAATTTTAAATAGGTGTAGCAACAAGTTTGGTTTGGTGATTATACCTTTATAGTATTTGTGATTCTTAATAATTATGCCTATTACAATGATGATATACGTCGCAGAGTTATGGTTAATATATTACTTTGTAACAATTACTTAACGGTTCATTCGAATCGACTTTTAATATAGATAGATACCGGAAAATAAATTAAATAACAGGTAACCCTACACAGTGACAATTATATAAAAATGCATATTTCTGTAAGTTTTATTGTCTATGGCTTAGATAAAGTTGCCCCTCGGCAACTATCATAATACATAATATGAAACACAAAATGAATAAATTATATTGAAGCGGTCTCCATAGACTTAATTTGTAATTGTAACCCATATTCAAAAGTTTATTATTTTAAGCAGAAAGTGTCTTGATAGACATAAGCCAGATATGTATTGCATTTTCTAGCCGACAAGCTTGAACAATGTTCTAAGTTTAATTATGTTTAAATATAAAATATAATTGTTACAAATGTTCGCTAAGTATTCTAGACAAAATGAGTTTCATGATTATTTCATTGGGAGAGAAACGGGAAGTATGATTGTGGAGAAAGACTTAAATGGAAGTGGTTCCTTTATTTGTCAAAGGAAACATTGTCAGTGATAACGATAATGAAATGCCCTCGACGAGAATTCAATCTCAGTATTACAACGTAACTACAATAAACTTGAAACATACCTATTCGCCAAATTGGACCTCCGTACGTCGTATCAAGTGATAACAAACTAGTAAAATACTAACCCCGGCTCAGCTACAATTATAAAATTTCCCTACACTCTTGTAACACTTGATATTGAGAGGTGCCGAGAGTGGTAACATGGAGCAGCCGCTCACGCGTCTATCATACCACGAGTTGCACGTAAAATTTAAATATATATCTCGTAACAAATGCATAAGTACGAATTACGCGGCCGTTAAAATTACACAACTGGAAATAAATATCTTAAAATAATTTCAAAAGGCAACTTTCAGCACACAGCTCCCGTCCACGCGAACAGACTACGTCACCACGGTCCCGGGGGGTGGGGGCGGCGTTCGACCGCGGTTCGTCTTTGGATAAAACGCCAATATTCAACAACTGTCTAATCGAGCTTACATAAATATAATTTATCTAAGTACCGTCCTAAAATCGTCCGAGCGCTCGCACCACGCCAGGGGGGGCTCTAATAAATAATGTAAATAAATATAAATAGGAGTGACAGAATCGGATCTCGGAACAAGAGCGCGCGTCCGGCGTGGTGCGAGGCCGTACAGAGCGGCGGCCACATGGTACAGCGCAGCGGCTCCGTGGCACAGCGCAGCGGCCCGTGGCACAGCGCAGCGACCCCGTGGCACAGCGCAGCGGCCCGTGGTACATCGCAGCGACCCCGTGGCACAGCGCAGCGGCCCGTGGTACATCGCAGCGACCCCGTGGCACAGCGCAGCGACCCCGTGGCACAGCGCAGCGGCCCGTGGTACATCGCAGCGACCCCGTGGCACAGCGTACAGCGCCTAGCCGAGCGCGGCGGCCGTGTGGTACAGCCGCATGAGCACCTGCACGTGCAGCGGCAGGCACGAGCGCCGGTCGTGCGTGTGCGCGTCCAGCGCCAGCCACGACAGCGCGTTGTACCCCTCCAGCACGTACCTGCGACACAAGATCACATTGTTTGTTACACTTTTCCATTCTCCGGCTTTCTGATTCATCGCGGATTCATGTTAAAATTAAAAGTTCGAAAGAATGAAATATTTATTGAGACAACACAACAACAAAAAAATCAAACATACTGAAATGGGGTGTGGTAAATCTATCACGAAGGGGATGTTAGCACCCACGTTTCGCCAACTATGTAAGGTCCCATGTAATGGGGGGCGAGCCTATTGCTATCTATCGGGCACGTAAATCGCAATATAGTTTACTTACAATAATTGCACCACAGCTGATTGGAATCTAATTTATTGTATAAAATGACTATACAGATAGATATTAGAGCGCTTGCTTAACGTCCGCTGTATGTATGTGGCTTCGATGCTGCCTCTGCTAATGAGGTCGAGTCCAATGTTCGGTTCGTGGCTCGAACATAGTATGACTCTTCAGCTTTATAATATAAGTATAGATGGCGCACCTGAGCACGTCCGTGGTGAGCTGCGAGTCGAGCGGGTGCGCGTTGTGGTCGCGCCGCAGCGACAGCGAGTACATGTCGTCGGTCTGCAGCGAGCCCGCGTGCAGGTGCAGCGCGCTCTTGAGGAAGGCCGGGCACGCGCCGCGCAGGTGCCCGCAGCCCGCCCACCACCAGGCGGGCATGCCCGCCAGCGGGGCCGTCGACACCGTGTAGCCCAGCGCCAGCGGCTGCTGCAGCACCGTGCCCACCTGCTCCTGGGGCGTCACCGTTCTTGTACTTTGCATGCTCCACTTGCATGTGCGGAGTGGCAAAAGTGAATGTCGAAGACATTGACAGTGACAGAAGAGAGTGGAGGAAGACATACTGCGCCGACCCCAAATAGGATGGGACAAGGCACGATGATTATGCACATTTATATGCTTTAAATCCTCTATATGACATTGCCAAGGCCAATGTCCTGTCCTATCCTGAAGTCTGATGAATATGAATATTCCGACGAACACATCGGGGAATTAAGTGCGTTCTGTTAAGATGTCATCAATCCATGCACTCCCTTTTGGAAAAAAGGATGAATGTAAGAGGAATCATACTGCGCCGACCCCTTATAGATTGGGAACAGGGCAGGGCGAAGGGCGTGTACACAAAACTGCGATGCGAACTGTATCAGATGCTGACACGGTCACAGTTTAGTTATCACTAGTGGTCGCCCGCGGCTTAGCTCGCGGTAATGTCGGTATTATATAGCCTTCCTCGATAAATGGACTCTCCAACAAAAATAATTTTTCAATTTGAGTCAGTAATTCATGAGATTAGCGTGTTGAAATAACCAACCGAACAAACAAATAAAAAAACTCTTCATCTTTATAATATTATAAGTATAGATAATGGGACACAAACACTTTTCGCATCGCAATTTTGTGTACAACAAGCCCGAAGAAAACATTGCAGAATTAGAGGGCTGAAGATGATGATGGATTGTCACGCAGTGGAAAAAAACGGAAGAAACACTACGCAACCTGATGTAACGCGCCGCGTGTTCAGTCGAATCAAATGTATAGGTTTCGTATGACGCGTCGGGGCCATTAGTGCTGGGCATACGTACAGCGCTGGGGTCGTCCGGGTGCGCGTAGTGCGGGTGCGCGGGCTGCGCGGGGCTGCCGGCCGGGTCGTCGTCCACGTCGAGCCGGCGCGGGCTGTTGCGCGGGCTGCCCTGCGGCCACATGTTGTTGAACATGTCCCCGATGAGGAGCTCGGTCATGTTGTCCTCGCCCATGTCCTCGTCGCCCATGTCCACGTCCAGGAACATCATGTCGCCGTCCACGCCGTTCGCCATCGGCTGCTCGAACGGCATCGGGTTCGACTGCGAATTTTATTGGTCGGTTTGTTCAATCACCAGTCGCAGGGAGACGGAGTGCATGTTGAACACACAAGCCACGAGCGAAAATTGAACATCAGTGGTGGATGATTTAATGAACTTGAGCATTTTTAACTCAACATTCTCGCTCGAGTTAATCTCAATAAATATCCGCATCTATACAATAATCCAATTACGGTTCCATTTTTAACAATAAAAGGTAGGTACAAAGATTTTGGTGGTTAAAAAAAGTTCTAAAAATTATGGTCTTGATGCAGAAGTGTTTTTTTACTATTAGTTTATTTACTTTTGACATTTTATTGGAAAAATTCACAATGCCTTGAAAAGGTAAATTTGTACAACTTATTTATAAGATCTTACCTACTGTATGCTGTACCATATTGTGCAAAGATTTTGGGGTTAGAAAAAGAATTTCGAAAAATTATGATCTTGAGGCTTTATGATCTTGAGGCTTTTTCTAACATTTATATAATGTTAAAATTAAAATCGAACAGTTTATAAAGCAAACCCAAGCTTAACCGAACGCACGGTATTTGTAAAAATATCTGCTTTGGAATGTTTGAAATTTATTTCTACATTGCGAGGGTACCCGTTGGCTTACAACGTGAAGTGTAAAGGTTAGAAGAATTTCGGCAAGTTAATTAGTGTCTTGGGTGGCCGAGCGGTCAGGCACCTGCCCGGATAGCAGCGGACGCGGGTTCGATTCCCGCCTCAAGATCATAATTTTTCGAAATTCTTTTTCTAACCCCAAAATCTTTGTACTTATTTTTCTAACATTTATATAATGTTAAAATTAAAATCGAACAGCATATTGTGCAAATTATAATAGTGAATAAATGAATATGAAATCGAACCGCGTCCTCTGCTACCCAGGCAGGTGCCTGACCGCTCGGCCAACCAAGACACTTACTTAAATTACCGAAATTCTTCTAACCTTTACACTTCACATTGTAAGCCAACGGATACCCTCGCAATGTAGAAATAAATTTCAAACATTCCAAAGCAGATATTTTTACAAATACCGTGCGTTCGGTTAAGCTTGGGTTTGCTTATATAAACTATTCTATTTTCATTTCAACATTATATAAATGTTAGAAAAATAAGTTTATTTTATTTCTACATTGCGAGGGTATCCGTTGGCTTACAACGTGAAGTGTAAAGGTTATAAGAATTTCGGCAAGTTAATTAGTGTCTCGGTTGGCCGAGCGGTCAGGCACCTGCCCGGCTTGCGAAGGACGCGGTTCATTCTCTTAGTAACAAATAGGCGAGTCCTAGTACCTGCGTGGTGGCCGAGGTGGGGAAGACGAGTATGTGCGTGGCGGAGACGTCGCGCGGCGTGTGCAGGTGCGACTGGATCGAGGCCTGCGAGAAGCGCTCGTCCGGCGTGAACCGGTCGGCCATGAGGCGCAGACACGAGTCGGGCTCCGTGGAGACGAGGCACGCGGACACGATGCAGGGCACGCCTCCCGGGTACAGCACGCCGCACGCGCCGCAGATGTCGCGCAGCTGCGTCGACGCGCGCACCAGGTTCTTGCGCGACAGCAGCCAGCTCCAGCCTGGTGAATGGCACGCACACGGGTGAGTCAAAGTTTAAATTCGTTCCTTCATGTCAGTCCGGCTGGCATAGCCACCGAAACACGATATGTTAAAGCCATTTATCGCGTTGAATTGTCAAAAATCATCGAAAATCTATGTGTCCAAAGGAAGAAAGGGAAGTACGCAACATGCGTCAGCCTGCAGTGCGCTCGACCCGCGATTGCGTGAACCAAGCAATGTTCGATCATTGGATGGGTGACCAAAAATGTATTATCTCGAGTTCCACCTTGCTTCGGAAGGCACGTTAAGCCACTAATCCGCACTAAGCGAGCCAGCGTGGTGGGTTACGACCCATTCTCCCCATATTCTTGCCCCAGCAGTGGGAACAATAAAGCAGTGAGTAATACGGGCAGTAATACGGGTGAGTAGGGGGTTAAGCCGATATAATGTCTTTTAAGACGTCATCATCATCACCAGCCCTTTAATGTCCCCTGCTGGGTCCCAGGCCTTCCCTATGGATGGAAGAATATAAGGAGAATGGGCCATAACTCGCCACGCTGGCCCAGTGCGGGTTGGTGGGGTATTAACGCTGCATACACACAACACAGATACGCTATGACTACGTTACCTTTGAGCTCGCCGTGGCCGACGCGGCCCACGCGGCCCACGACCAGCCGCCAGGGCTGCGCGGCCTGCGACATCACGCCCAGCGTGAAGTCCATCAGCTTGCGCAGGCCCAGCCGCCGCGCCGGCCCGCCGCGCCGTCGCCGCGACCTGCACCATAGCACTACGTCACCCCTTTGTCACTAATTATAACTGTTTTTCAGCAAATAAACTTTTGTATTTGTAAATTAACACCCCGTTACGTCAATTATTTTATAGGGTAAGCTTATTGCCATCTGTCTGGCTATTATAGCTCAAACGCAACATCAAACATATTTTAGGTTAATAATAATCGCTTGCCGATATACATATACATATATAAATCACGCCTATATCTCCGAAGACCTAGCCAGGAGTGAACTAGTGCCCACGTCGCACCCTTGCCGATATATATATATTTTTAAGGTAGCCTATTGCAGAGCGTTGCCACAATCATGACTGATGAAAAACGACGATGAGGCCTAGGATGGTAGACGCTCGCCTAGAAGATGCCTGTTCACTCTGTTTCACTCTGGCCTTGAAGATGTCCAAATTATCAAAGAAAACATTGTTATTTCAGTATCAGTTTTGTTCAAGTAGTCTCAAATGTAATTCAGCTCGCTGGTGTGGAATGTACCTGGGCGGCACGTGGATGTTGATGGCGGCGGTGTCGAGCAGCTCGCCGCGCGCGTCCGTG
>OZ008344.1:1620878-1684369 GCA_963931975.1 Cataclysta lemnata | reverse complement strand
GGCCTAAGTGCTGCCTAGAAACACGCGCGAAAGTGACGTGTTTGGTCATATCTATTGCTCGTTACCAAGGGACTTTAATACAATAGTATATCAGTGTGCCTCTAAACGCAGTCGCATAAAGCGCGTCCGAACGGGGCAGCGGCCGTCCAATACATCCAGGAGTAGGGTATGGCGGCCCATACACAGTCAATCTAGATCGTATGCTAAGATCAAAATCAATGATCCAAATTGATTGTATGCGCAATAGATTCGGGGCCTGTACCCAATCAATCTGGATCGTGATCATTGATTTTGATTGCGGATCGCGATCAAGTTCGGCTGCGTACAGGTGGTCCATGTGATGGCAGCGTGCGACTTACTTGGCGCAGCAGCAGGCAGTCTTCCGCGTGGGGTCCAGGTAGTCCTCGCCCTTGTCCGCCGCGTCGCCGTAGCACACCTCCGCCGACTGCGACACAACAACCCTCAGTACACAGCACCACGCGCATGCCACACTCCCGTCACACCGCCAACGAATGTCAGAAACTGCATAATCCACCATTCGAACCTCTAAAATGGTGACTCATAAAGGTTTCTGTTTTAATATTGGAAGGGCACTCAGAATTATCGGCAGGAAACACATATAACCCTGTTTCACCTTCCTTCTGATCTTAACCGCTACAACACGTCCAGATATATGTATGCGCGAGTGATCGGTATAAAGCGAGCTGAATCTTAGCGTAACGTACTAGCGTACTCTTAGCGTAACTCGTGTAGATAGTTCACATGTTACGAATATTGATGCAAAAATAACTTTCATATTCCTGTTTTAAATTAAAAAATAGTAAGTTTCATACAAACATACATAAATCACGCCTTTCTCCCCTCAGGGGTAGGTAGAGATGTTCTATACCCGCGTTTCGCCAGCTTATTCAAGGTCCCATGTAATAGGGGGCGAATCTACTGCCAATTACTGGGATTTTTTGCATACTAGGTTTGTAGGAATGATAATACATATATACAACAGTAAACAAAGACCCTGGATAGGGCATAGCAAAATCAAATATTAAAATAACAACACTGACAAAAAGTGGATGGCTTGCCAGAGTGTTTCTGAATCATCAAAGGCAAGGTGTAAAAACCCTAAAGCATGAAAAAGTCCTTTAGTGACTTTATATTTTACCGTATTAGTATATTAAGCAAGGGGAGAAATAAAAGTGCGCACCTGGTGAGGCGCGGGCGTGGTGAGGGCGTGGAGGGCGCGTCGCGCCAGCGCGGCGGCGGGCGGCGCGGGCGGCGGCCTCGCCTCCATGTGCGTCACCAGCACGTACGGCAGCGGGTAGCGCATGCGGGCGCCGCCGCACGCCACCTGACCACCACACACAACAATTATAATTAACGCACAGGAACTGTGTTGTGCCGACCCTACCCAGAGTAGGATAAGGACAGGGAGAAGAACGCAGTTCACTGCTGGACAAAACCTCCCCGAGTGTCAGCAAGTCAACTTGTCTCTTGGAGTTGTAGTATTATTTACACATAAGTTGTTACTAATTTATTGGACCGGGTCCTTATTGAATAACCTTATGCTATTTCAACTACCATACAAATGGTACAGAACGCAAAACTGTCTTGTATCGACCATTTACATGATAACTAATTCATTTTCTTTCGTATTTTGTACATATGTTCATAAATTTTCACAAAATCAGTGTTATCAGTATGGTAACGATATGATTAAATTTATTCCAGTACAATCTGAAATATTTCTCAATGTCATTTAGATGCATTGTTGCAGTAAACAAACAAGAGGTCAATATAGTACAGTAAATTTACAATTGTATTCAAATAGCATAATGGTATCACATTTATAACAGGATTAAGTTGAAACCAAATTCTAATCAACAAATTTAAACTTTATCCCATTATTCAAAAGACAAAATTAATTTTAAAACACTGACCCAATACATGAACCTGTCTCTTCATCACAGACTGAAAACCGTAAGTACTTAGATTAAAATGATTTTTAAAGACTGGTTTAGTTTTTATCAATAAGGCTATAGTAGTTAACACTACTAGGCAAACTTGTGTTAAACAAAGATTATAAAAAATCGGAATACCCAGTAAGTCTGTTAATATTTACTGTGTTAACTTGGTCTAAAATTTGTTGATTAAAACCAAATTAAAAAATACTTTTGGTAATGATATCACTGTTTGATCCTTCTAAGAGGCTCAAATTAGTTGAAACTACAATGTGTGAAGTCAGATTTCCGTTTTAAGGACTAACTAGTAGGCTTTACAGTGTTCTAATTATTACTATTAGTGGTATATGGACTCCAATAATTAACAATTAGAATGTGTTCTAATCTTTGCGAAATAGATAAAAATAAAATATTTACTCAGTGTTTGTATTGCTATTTACAGAAATGAGTAATGGAGACAATATTTTTACCAATATATTGATAGCAAAATTTTATCTGATTAATATCTGTTAATATGCTTAAATGTAAGCTTTTTTTTTGCAATTTTGTGTGTATTTTAAAGAGCATTGACTTCAGTTAAATATTGTCTCATTTTGTAAAAATAAGGTAGTCTCCAGATAAGTTAACCAAGACAATTTACAGAAATTTAAAATGTTCAAGCAGACATTTATTTATTAATTATTTAAAGTATGTGTCCTTTGATTATGTAGTTTCATATGATTTAACCAAATTCCATCATTACCAAAAATATTTTTGCATAATATTATTGTTTTATAAACAAATATATTTTTCTCTAATTTATTTATTTAAATAAATAAATAAGAGAACTTATACAACTACATATTTTAACTATGCCCTTTGCCCGCACCACTTCACAAATATTAGCACTAAAACATTTCACTCAACAGTTTAAAACGAATTGCTTCTCAACACTGTTCATGTAACCGCACGCATTCTTGATACTTTTTCTAAAATTTGAATTACTCAATGAAAACACACTCAATGGAAAGTCATTTACAGTTCACCACTCGAATTCTAATCAATCAACTAAAACCAACAAACGAAAAACCACTTGACCTAGATAATTGACCACTACTAACACTTGCAAGGCACTGACAATTTTCGAATTCACTGTATTTGCCACAAATAGTCCCAAAGAGTCCATTAACGTTCACTGTATCACACAATGCAAAACACTGAAAGTTTTTGAATTCACTGTAGGTATTTTGGACAAAAAGTCCATGTACGTTCACTATGTCACACAAGGGGCGTGGTGCGGGCGATGGGGGCGTTGGCCCCTGCCGGCCAAGATGCAGACCTCGACGGCGCCGCAGCCCTGCTCCAGCGGGTACAGCTGCCGCCAGGCGTCCAGCAGGCGGCTCGTGGCCGCGTCCGCCTCGCTCCACTCGCGGCCCGTCACCGTGCCCTCCAGTCCGAACGGCGCCAGGATCACTGCAACACACATGTTACATGTAACTCAAATTCCAACAGCTCCATATTACCAAAACAGAAGATAAAAGATTACAAAAAGAAGGCAGGTTTTGTCGAATAGTCAGATTATCAGGCTATTGGCCTCCAGGGTACGAATCCTGGTGGGGGCAAATGTTGATAGACATGTCCTCGATACATGGTAATTTATATTTAAATCGGATGCTGGGCCCAGTTAAGTGTGACCGAGAAGGGAGTCAGTGGCAGCGCCTGGGACTTGTGACCCAAATGTAGGTTTACGGGGCCCCTTGACAACTAGTCAATACCCCTCTTCGCCACTCCGACTTCTCTCTCTGCCCTGGCCGGGCAGAGAGTATTTGTTATGATTCTTATAAGAAAAATCATTTTTTCTTTTTCATACATGTAGTACTTGAAAAATATTGCAAATTACTTCAGGCTACATGATAGATGTGAGAATATTAAGTTATAAAAATCAGGCTCAGGGAATAACCCAAATGCAATGCAATGGACACTACGGCCCGATGCTCACCTTTGGCGTCGGGCGGGTGGTCGGCCGCGTTGAGCCTGGCGAGCCGCCTGGCGGTGAGCGTGCGCACGGGCGGGTGCTGGCGCACGTCCACCGACGCGCACACCGTGCTCTCGCCGTGCAGGAAGAACGCGAACGAGAACGACAGGTGCCACGGGCTGCGGACCAACACCTCCCACTCTCATCATCTCTTCTAACTATTAACACACTGACTCCCGAATACAGAAAAGCTACTCAAATTTGGGGCACTGCTTAAAAAGTTAAGTGGACATTATCTGTCAGAATTTGTATGGAAAAACGTCAATTTTGACAACATTTAAATGTTAAGCAAGACTCAAACTTTGATTAGCTTTCTGTATTCGGGGGTAAGGCTGGAATTCACCAACACATAAACAGTCGATTATTATTTAATCAGTTCCTTTTACATTTTATCCAAAGGAAGAATTGTCAAAAACTGCCAGTTATATTTTAATCGTTTGATTTAAGTGTTGTGAACTCGGGCCTAATTCGATTTTAATTTTAATTTAAACATTATATAAATGTTTAAATGTATAAATGTATAAATGTTTAGAAAAATTTGTACAAACAATATTGTGTCTTGTTTGGCCGAGCAGTTTAGGCACCTGCCCGGAGTGGACGCGGGTTCGATTCCCGCATTAAGACTATAATTTTTCGAACTTTTTCTAACCACAACATTCTTTGTACACTAATTCGAATATTGAAAATTGATTGAACCATAAGGTTTAAAATCAATGAAAAGAAATACATGCATGGGCTATGAATGTATTTCTTTTCATTAACTTTAAACCTTTGAAGGGTTAAACGTGTGTATACCGAAACACTTCCTTAAATGCTTGCATCCAGATTAAAGGATGAACTAAGGCAATGGGACCAGTATTTTTGTATTTTAGTCAGTATAAAAGTCTCTAGATATAATGTAGAATGAAACCTCTGTTATAATTTACTACAGTCGCTTTAGCTCCCTTTCTTTTTAAAGATGTAATATAGGAAAAGTTTGTGTTACATAAAATCTTTTAAACCAGGCCAATCATTTAAATTCATTGACCTCAATACGGATCTTTTAGTGTTTTCACACCAGTAGGTTAATTGTTACACGTCATTTCATTGCGTAGGTATATTGAAATGAAACCGAAAGTAATACTATTTGTTTATTAGCGATTGTAATACATTTGAATTGATCAAATATGAGTTAGCCGGTATTTGTCGACATCGATTAGCACTCTATAATAAACTAATCAATGTGCACCTAACTGAACACATAAAATTTAATTTATGGTTTTATCGTGTAAATTAAAATGTATCACTTTTAATAATGAATATAATGTAAAGAGATCAACTATAATATACTAAGTAGAACAGATGAAAATTTACTTTACTCAGTCTAGAAGATTACTGTAATGCCATTTCGAATGTATAAAAAGTTCATATTATTTATTCAAAATTCATATTATTTATTTTATTTATTTATATATTCTTTATTGTACACACACAGAATGAGAAAATAACAACAATACAAAGAAAAGTGGACATGCATGAACAATAGGCGGCCTTATTGCTATAAGCAATCTCTTCCAGGCAACCTTGGTAATAGAATAATAATATTTGTATAATTAGAAAAGGTTTGTGCGAGGTGGAACGAAATCGCACGCCAGTGTCTCGACACGTGCAAAACAGATAGCCTCACATCAATCTTGGAAGTATTTAGATCATGTTGACCACAATCCTAATTTGCGAACAGCCAATGGTTAACTGCTCCAAACTGTACTTCCATTAATCAATAATTAAATTGTGGAATTATGAATACTATATAATTAGTATTATACAATACTTAATGTTTTACGCATCGTATCGTTATATTTATGCAAACATGGTAATTCGTCGACTAAATAGTGACGCGGTAAATACAATGTTCCCTTCAAGCTCAACCCATTGATGACCACGTAGGCTAAATTGCCACAACAAACCTTTTGCCAACGTCCTCCTCGTCGCCATCGTAAGGCTGCACAAACCACTTGCCCAACCTCACAAAGTCCCTTGACAGAAGACACCTGGAAAGAACAAAACATGCGTCACTAATTATGAATTCACAAATTATATTTGGTAAAACACAAATATTCAGATAAATTGATTAAATTCTGAGTTTACGTTTCTTATGCCCCAAGAAATGTCCTTTATAAAATAAGGAGGTCAGAAGAATTTCCAAAAAAAATATTGTTTATTGTCAACTGCGGAAACCCAAGCAATGGTTACCATGATAACATAAGTTCGTGATGTTGATAATGGTTGACCACATTGTACGAACAACATCGCTATAGGTATGTGTAGATAAAATCACACACACACACACAGTTACTGCTGTGGTTATGTAAAATGGTAATATAACATCCAAAACGATACGTATATTGTATTCAAACACTGCAGGAATTGAACTAACCATTACAGATTTCTTTGTGTCGGCGCATGTGTAAGCCATGGCGTACGCTATTATTCACAATGGCGGACTTGTTGCTTACACACGGGCGACTTGCGTAATGAGTAATTTATAATAATTGTTGGCAGTACTTGGAGCGGCTCATTGTTAATTACCTATTATTGTAGTACTCGTAAACAGCGAGAATGGCGATTTATTGACTTCATGCATCATGTTGTGTTCATAAGAGGATGTACTTGTAAGTACCGAGAACGTTCAACTAACAAACGGTTTAGAACAAAATAGCACCTTTTCTTACTTTGGAGTTAGTATGAATAGGATTTAGAGTTTTTTTTATTTATCTTAAGAGCGGTTGTTAATCCATTTTTCTAAAATGTAATATTGTTATTACATCCAATTCCAGAAGTATAGTGGATTTTTGAAAGAATAATCAGTAGAGTCAGAAAGAAAGAATAAAATAATAAGTAATAAGACGATTATCTATATCGACAATACATATTCATAATTTGTTGGGTTCACAGAGTGGTTGAATTTAAACTTATACTATTAAAAAAATTAATTAATATTATTCATACCTACTGGGGTACCTAATATTCTGAGCGAATGGCGCCAAAAAATAAACGCTCGAATAATTAATGATAATTTAAAATGTGTGTCAAGCGACGACCAATTTCCTAATTGTTTTTCATACTTTTAGTACCTACTCATTATTTTCTAGTAGGTTAAATATAAATAAAATATCGAGACAATTTTGACGAGTTCTAAGACCCCAAAAATATATACATAGTACGACTCCCGAGGTCAAGCCGCATAGACGCACCAAATTGAATAGTACCTATCAACGTTTGCGCATACACACTCAATCGTACAAACTAAGTTGCGCGCAGTAGTTGCATGCATGCGGGCCAAGTGTGCAACAATCGCTTACGAGTATAACGAGCTGTCGCTTTCGTAAGGGGAGAGAACGGCGCACGCGCAGGTCTTCAAACGCGTCGTCGCGTCGCCTCTTGTGATATTACGAGTACTTTAGCAAAATGTATCATTTAAAATAACTTATTATATTATATTCTTATTATATACTCTGCAGAAACGGAAAAGTAATAAATAAAAAATATAAAAAAAAACAAAAAAAATATTATCATAACCAATTACCTACCTACATGATAGATAAAATTGTTGGAGTGACAACGTGCAAAAATGTCGTTTAGAAAATTGTGCGTAAGTGACATTATGCCAAAGAGACCAAATTTTTCAGGATGACATTTTGCGAAAGTGAAGTTCTGCTTCAAGACCCTCACGGTAATGCAAGCACAATATTATAATAATATGTCACGATTATATTATACGATGATAACATGTCATGTTTGAACAGCGAGCTAGATACAACAAAATTAATGGAGCAGTCCAGTAGGACCACAGGTAACTGAACCGGGATCATTGACCCCAAAAACTGACTGACCTTAGGCTCTAAGACCGAACACGTGCGGGAAATAAAACCATAAGGTGAAGTAAACATGCCACACAGTGTGCACGGCTAATACCGTCTAACGGACTAAATTTATTCGGGCAAAACTTTCGAAAACATTAATAACATGTAGCGGATTATTTAGAGATAAATTACATATTATTATTTAAGGTTTGTACATTCTTGACTGATATACACTAGGATAACTTGGTGTCTAGTCATTTCAATTTTTGCTATACATACATTGGGACATAATTATTATTGGCGTAACGTGGGTGTTTTTCATACACCTCTGCCTTTAGGAATAAACAGGTGTGATTTATGAAAGAAATATGTAATTTGAAGAAACAATGTGTTAAGTATATAAACGTAACCGTTACAGACAGTATAATTCAAAATAGATATTTCCTTTTTCGCCCGCTATTACACGGGGCAACCCACCAAGTTTTGCTAGATGTTAATTCACCTCTGCCCTTCAGGGAAAAATAGGCGTGACTTATGTACTTTATTTTACCAGCAACAAGTAAAACAAAAATATAGCTATACCGACAGTCCAACACGGTCACGTAAGAAGCCTAATTGTTGTTAAGAAGTTATTTGGTATAAAGAAAAACCTCAGCAGTTCGGTGGGTGAGCGCGATCATTACAGCATTAGTGCGCGTATCGTAAAATGGTCGCTTGCGCTTGGTCGCGATCCGGCGACGAGCCATTGTCGCTTTGACGTGCCGCGCGCCGCGCCGGGGTCAACGACACGCACGGATTTCGTTCATACCGAGACACCGAGGACCGGGAGACGACGAAGCCAATTATTGTAAGGTGATCACGTAAACCTACGCCCGTCAGTTCATCTAGGCAGGATCTTGACCTCGGATAAAGTTACGCGGTGCGTTTGTTTATATGTAAATAAAAAATATATTTCTTACACTCACATCACACTTATATAATCAAGCCCAAAGTAGGTAGTATAGGCACTTGAATTAATATGAATACTATATAACGGACAAATTTAGTATTGTAGGTATAAATATTTGTAATACAACATACTTAAACAACCATCACTGGAGAAAAAGTTGTCATCACAAACATTTACCCCTTCCAGGATTCCGTAAGTACAAAACAGTATAATTTAACTAGAACGTTTAGCCGACGAACAGAAGACATGTGAAAAAATAAGATTAGCGCGGCAAGCAATGAGACGACCTTCGGAGTACAATGGCGAGCGATGCGCTCGCGCAGCCAGGTGCACCAAACACTTTTGGCGCGAATTACAACAACATCCACGCAATGATTGATCGCACTACACATCATTGTGTTATACTGATACCTACCGCATGATGATAAAATTATAAATGAGTTCTACAAAAAAGACGATTGCTGAAAAGGTGATCAGCAACGACCGGTTTGGTCGAATGGTCGTGCGTGTGCTACCGCTGTCGACTAAGAGGTTCGAATGCTGGTAGGGGCAAATTTTCTGATGAACACAGATATTTGTTCCCGAGTCATGGTTTTTTTGTATGATTAATGTTTATGTAGTATATTTTCAAACTTTTAATAGATTTATTAGCGTATTTAAAATTTGTCCGTCATCCACAAGTGCTTATGGCTTATGGATAAATCGCTCTTTTGCAGTCCAGTTCTATATTTTGGAAGTAAAATTATTATGCTACGGACTTTGGACTTTGGGGTAGATGAAGTGTAAGAAATATTAATGCCTTTTCAGTGTCAATAAATACAATTATACGAATCTACTATCTACTGCGCCAACCTGAGAAAAACAAAACCACTCACACCACAAACATATAGAGGTTGGGGGATTTTTTTTTTTCAAACAACACTAACGTGAAGAATCTGTCAGCGGGCTTATCGGCATCTTAAAATAGGACACTAATTAATCGTACAGATGAATGTTTGTTGCTTCGGCAGAGATGCATCGATGCGCACCGTCAACTGCCGCCGCTACTGTTACAACCTTATTTATTGCTCGAGGGAGAATAGAACTGCTCGCCTCAATTTATTCACTTTGACTAAAATGTTTTTTTTTAATGTTAGACAGTGAAGCTCTTGCCCTTCATCTCACGTGATGGTAAGTGACGATAAGGGCCGAAAATGGCACCGAGCTTCACCTGGATGGAACCCTCAACCACTGAGGGGCTGGCTATCTTATCACAATTGTCGGAACACAATAATGCAGTTAACATTATTATTATGGCGACAGATTTTGATAAGACGTTGGTAGCTATCCAGGCGGACTTGAAAGAAGTCCTACCACCAACCAAACCGAGTACAAATTTTTACCCCCCAGGGTATCGAATCCGGGACCTCTAGACCACGGAGGCGGATTTTGTTGTTTGTCCACTCACACGGGTAGTTTCATACATTACATACATAAATCACGCCTCGGGGATATCCCTGAAGGGGTAGGCAGAAGTTGGGTCCCATGTAATATTTGGCGAGACTATTGTCATTTATCGGCCACGTAAAGCGCAGATGTTGCTGAGTGATATGAGAAGAAAGTTGCTGCACTTGCTGCCCATTACTCACTGCAGTCTTTACCCTTAGTCGCCTTGTACGACACCCGCGGGAGAGATAGAGGTGGTGCCAATTGTATCTTGCGCTGCCGTCGCGCGTCGCCACAGGTAATTTCACCAAGTTGTATGTCGGGACATTGTGACGTGTTGTAATATTTCATTAATGTTTGTTGGTACCAACCTTTCAATGAGGTTGTGGAGGGCCTTGAAGAGCAAGGAACGGCACTCGTAGGAAAGGCCACTTTCCCAGGACCCTTGATCTCCTTCTGCAAGTAAAACAAAAATATTAAGTAGGTATTTATAATTAACATTAAATGATAAGAGAATGTTTTATTATCGCATAGGTATATGGAGGAGTTCGGTAACGCTGTGGACTAGCGCACTCGGCCGTAGATTGAATTTTAGACTAAATTATTCGCTAAGTACGGTCATTGGATGGGTGACCAAATTATATTCTATCAAGTCCTCCATGCTTTAGCAGTACGTTAGGCTATTGCAATCGGCTTCACCAGTAGCATACCCAACGATCTGTACTGTGTGTGTGGTGGGTTATGTCCCGTTCACCATATATCTTTCCATCCATAGGGAAGGTCTATCTATGCCACAGCAATACATACATTAATGAGCGAACGACAATCATCTTTATTGTTTTCCTAGTCGCCTAGCTAGTGTCATTCTTAAAACTCTTTAATATTCTAAAGACATTCCGACGATGGTCAAGGTCACGAGTAATAAAATTACTCTCAAAGCAGTCAGATTAAAACGACTGGGACCATGAAAAGCCATAAAGCGGCATGTTGCAATGTGAGGTCTACATTATTATAGCTGTTGTTGCATTGCATTCGCAATCGGAAGAAAGATAAACCCGGCCTATCACCGCGGCTTTAAGGTAAACGCACACTTATCCCAGCCGAACGCGTCAAGGAAGCGAATTTCAAGAAATCTTTATATTTAACCCCGCACACTTCAAGTTCTTGCAGATTCGGACGACACGAAACGGGTAGTGTGCGGGGTTTCATAGAAATAAATATGAAAATTCTTAAATTAGTTTCGTTCGTCGCGTTCGGCTGGGATAGGTGTGCGTCCACCTTTACATGCGAAAACAAAACGGCGCGCGCGGCGTTGCCGCTCCGCGTGCATCGCGCCGTCCCACTCGGAGTAGGGGGCGGGGCGGGGGCGACCCGAGTGACGTCACGAGGGCGCTCGTAGCGCACGTGCTTGTGTTTGTCGCGCGCGCCGCGGCAAACACATGCGTCCGCATCGCCGCT
This sequence comes from Cataclysta lemnata, assembly GCA_963931975.1. Lineage (NCBI taxonomy): Eukaryota > Metazoa > Arthropoda > Insecta > Lepidoptera > Crambidae > Cataclysta > Cataclysta lemnata. The sequence continues at coordinate 1,672,726 of OZ008344.1, read as the reverse complement.
AACATTCTCATTAGTTGACATTGAAATTACACTAACAGTCGCACTCAGAGACGTCAATTAACGTTAACGAGTACTTTATAGAAAAATAATGTCAATTCAAACCCAGTCGCATTCTTGCCGAGTCTATGGTCTAGATTTAAATGATTTTTTTTATTATGTAATTCATCAAAGTTAATTGAACAATTGGTAAGCTGTGGAGATTAGGGATGGCATCAACTGTCAACCAATTCATTATTATTACTTATATTAGATAAAACATGAATCGATTTGAATATTATATCCATAAAAGATAAACATCGCCAACTTATTCTTATTATCATATCATAACAGACAATTTTAGTGAAGTGAGTAGGCAGAAGAGTATAGAAGTAATCAAACTAACGAAGGGCCGCACGCATACGGCATTTAATTTTTTTTCTCTGCAGTTGTAACTATAGCTGGAGCGTTTCCAAGCGTGCAGCCTTGACATTCGTTCGCTCCAGGTGTGCGCGTGCCATCTCTCGTCCAATGGCGATTGCGCCTGAACTAGTTTTTCCAGTAACTTTTGACAGTTGACGTTTTGTATCACACAATCCTTGAAATCACGAAATGACTGGTGTTTTTATTAAAAGACATTGTGACTTATGAGAAAGAGGGGAGTTCACGCTGAGCTCACGTCTAATAGAGGAGAGTGGAAGAAGAAGACATGTTATGCCGACACTGCCGACCCCACCTAGAGAAGGGACGACCTCTTAGCGACACTATGGACCCGGCACCCGCACGGTGAATCAATGGAATGCTAAGGAGTTTACGTCTCATCTACTCAACAGCGATATTTCTCCTTTAAAGAAACAAATGCGTCGAGCGACTACCTCGGCCAACTAAAAACACTACCAGTCAAGGGCGTCAAGTATCGCGGTCAGGTAACTTGACCATAACAAATGAATAAGGCACCTTCGACCGGCGGGCGCGATCATGTCGAATCCACCGGTAGGTACGCGGGCCGAGGCCCAGATGGGTGGGTCGTGGCCGGCGCACATTAATGTGCCAACAAGCCCCGCCTATACGAGTGTTCCCTGCATACTGCTCGACCTCCGAACCGTAGCGCCCTGTAAGGTTCTCCGCGGCAGTATATCTCCCCCTGACCCCGTAGCACGGGACGCGGACAAAATCTCCTTGGGGAAAAGAAAATATTTTCCCACTAAATCCCGAGACAAAACACTGTCAAGTGGTGGAGAGAGATTTTGTCCACGTCCCGTGCCAGGCCTACAGGGAGATGCCTGGTGTGGAGAAATTCTTTCAGGGAGTGCTCGATTGCAAGGGTTAAGGACAACGTCAGCGCCTTCCCCAAAAAACCCGGTAGATGCTGTAAAGGTTAACAGCTTAGGATCGCTAAAACACGTTGCCATCCCAACAATAAGGAGCGTCAAGGATGTTGGGTAGGTACCTAATTACCTAGGTACCACTAGATAGGCAGAGTGCGGTTACCCGGCGGCGGCCGCTTGGGCGCCACCGGCACGGTCCCAAGGCCGCTAACGCAACCGACAACGGTCCGCTTACTGTATTCCACAATACCGATATTATGCCTCGACAGAGCGGGGCGAGTCACGATTCAGACGGCGCTATGGTGCCATCTCGATCTGGCCTCATTCATCATGATGATGGACATTCTAAAAGATTCTGATGACGACACTAATTTAAATCGTCCAGTAGGTAAAGGCGATATAGGTATATTAAAAAATAAAGAGTCCCACATGCACAACGTTGTCATCGCGGTAAAATCGGCTATTCTTAATATTGATACCGCCTTTAAAATCGAATCTAGACCTACTACCTCATAAAATTTAAGTTTATTAATTTTTGTACAAAAAAAAATATACCCATTGTGAAGTTTGTTTATGAATGAAACAGATTTACAAATGTCGCATACGCAACACACCTACAAAAAAACTAGAAAAATCACATTTTTTTTCAATGCCTTGAGTTAAAAAATCATAAAAAAAACGAACGTTCTTGCTTATCATGTCAACAATCCGCTATCCAGTCCTGCGAGATTGTTGGTGTGTTACAAATACAAATAACCCTGTACACGGCACCAACAATACCAGTGATCACTTTGATTGGGGGTACAAAAGGCAATAGTGCACTCTCATGTGGTTGCAGGCGATGCACACTAACGAGTATAATTTAAGGTTCAAGGTCGCGTGTCCGCGGCGGCGCGCGGTGGTTGGCACCGGCCGCGCGCGCGATCGATAGCGGGCAGAAGCCGCGCGCCGCCGCGCCGCAACCCGTCTTCTCTTCCCTCCGACGATGCGGCCACGATGCCCCCGCGATAATGGCCCCGCAATGTTTATTTGGTGGCCCGACGCCGCTTAATGTCACTGATAACGCGATGCTGACGATAAGAGCGGTTACGCACTGCGTCCGATCCGAGTCCGTGAAAAATTATTGGTCTAGAAAACCTGGACAGAGATCGAATGTTAACTTACGCACTAAGTTGCCATAGAATACAGCTACAACGGACCATATTTTCACGGAGTGCATAAGCGCTCTAACTGCCGCACTCAGAGACGTCAATTAACTTTAATGAGTATTTAATGTCAAAAATTTTCGTTCAAATCTAGACCATAGACTATGCGCCAATAATTATGGTTTTAAAGTTACGAGCATCATCTTATAGTATGATTTGCTTTAAGGATTTTCATTTTGAGAAATATACAGAATAATGTAAATGAAGAAATGCCAAGACTAGGCAAACGATTTTAAATCGACAGCAAATCAGAAAATTATCATTTCCACTCGGAGTACCTACCCTATACAGAGAATATCACTGTATATTAAATACTGTGTAAGGCAAATTGCTTAAAAAAAATTACAGTACTACATATTTTGTATAGCAGTTGTTTATAACAACTGCAAGTCAGTCAGTACTGTTTCAGACGTTATGATTTATCTTTATTGCTATTGGACACATTTAGTTATCTAGAGAAGAGATAAACGGTAGGTGTCGCGGACGGAAAATGCGCGCGTTTTGTTTACACCGCGTCGCCTCCGCTCGAGGTTATCCGCCGTGGACGCCACCCGCCACCCGCAACCGGGCGGGCGGCCATGAAAGTACCAGCGCTGCGTTCGGTCGCATCGAGGATTTTTCCTTGCTACGATGTACTGAACGTACGAAGTACTGTTTACTGATTTCAATTGCATATTGATCCGATCGAGGAGCGTAAACTTAGCAATTTTCGCTGAAGCAGGTCATTGGATGGGTGACCCAAAATTTATTATCTCGAGTTCCTCCGTGCTTCGGAAGGGACGTTGAGTCGTTGGTCCCGGCTACATCTTCAGTGAGTTGTATTGCCTATTTTCCCTATACTATTCCATCTATAAGATGATCTAGAAGGCCAGTGCCCAGCAGTGGGGAAATTAAAAGGCTGGCGACGATGCATACCTATTGATCCAGAGCATACTGCAAAGGCGGATACGGCATGTAATGTAATTCGAGATCGTATCTGTATTTGTATATCTGTCAATTCGCGCGCGCCCTATGCGGCTATCGAGCCCTGCCCTATCGGGCGGTGGTTGTTGCCGTCCCTTTCCCGCGCGCCCACGTGTGCGTGACGTCACACCGCGTACGTCACAGCTGGCCCGAGAGCCTTCTGCGTTCTGCGACCGTTCTTTCGAGGCATCATGCGATATTTCCCACCCCGTTCTCATGTAGTGCCAAACTTTGTATAGTGGGCCGTCAATAAAAATTATACGACCAACACAAATTACAATTAACCGGTTGATGTTGTAAAGTTTTTATGTTACATCATCTTCAAGTGTTATTTGTAGTTGATACTACGTAAAAATTCTTCGGCACATTCTGTGTGTTGATAACTAATAGAGACGATAACTCTTAGCATTTCATGGATTCACCGTGCGGGTGCCGGGTCCACAGTATGGCAGAGAGGGAAGGGACTTTCCAATGGCAGCGTTTGGGACTTGTGTGTCAACACTCACCTTCGCCCCCCCGACGACTGCTGCCCAGCCATATTTAATAAGATACCGTGGGAGCCGCCGTAGACACACGTTAGTAGAACTTACAAAAGCTCTAGACAAGTCAAGGTCTTATAATATTGTACTAGGTCATCATCACCAGCGCATTATTGTCCCCACTGCTGGGGCACGGGCCTTCCCTATGGATGGAAGAATATAGGGAGAAAGTGTATTGTAGTAGGTACTACGTAAAAATCGCTACATTCTGTGTTGATAACTACAAAATACCGAACCAGCCGTAGCGTAAACTCCGTAGAATAATCGATGCAAGTGCGGAACGGAACGTGTGCGTCAACTAGCTCGTGTCGAGTTCTCGAGCGACCGTAGGGCGGATTTCGTTCACCATCTGCGCGGGACGGGGCACGCATCTGTTCGCCTTCGCCCAACCCCTCTCGGCCGCTCCACTTCCAAATACTTTTGTACGCGAGTCGTGTTAGAATTTCACAGAGAACTAAATAATGTCTCGCGGTGAAAAGACGACGACGCAACAACTGCCGGACCTATTAATGGAACCTACTAAGTGATTTAGGGTGAGGTCTAAGCAGCGTAATTTTTAGCCGACTTCATAAAAGGAGCAGATTCTTAATTCGTCTGTATTTTTTATTTGTATGTTAGTCGCATTCGGTTTCATAGAAAGTCATACTTGATTCACACGGCGACGCGAAATGAGTTGTCTGAATTTCTGCGACTCACGACTCAGCTTTGCTGAGAAATCAAATACTTGCTCTTTATCTGTGTCACTTTTATCGGGTTACATTGTTTTGTAAGAATTTATAGTAGGATAAGTTTTCTTCGAATATTGAATATATTTTATTATTTAACCCATGCATAAAAAGTAACGAATATCTCCAACAACGCGCCTTGAGTTGTATTCTGTTTATAAAGAAACCTCGTGCTCGAATGAACGGCAGATCAACCAATACATGCAGTAGCCGATCGATATGGCTGGAGTCGACGGCGCACGCGCATCAATAAATAGCCCGATCCGGTGCGGCGCCCGTCGATACGCTTATACACGTCACGAGGACTTTATTAATAAAACTTCGAACAGCGCGCGAACCGAGCACCAACGGTTAACAACCCCGGGACTAATAGTGCGGCCAAATATTACGCGCACTCTCAAATAGTTACATCACGAACACGAAGCATCTCATTCACACACCACCGGATTGTTGGGGACGGAGCGCATGTTCAATGCAAAGTAAACCGTGTCAAACAAAAGACTAGCGCATTCCGAATGGTAGGTAAGGTCCAGAGCTGTGCGAGGATGCGTTGCGAGGAATGTGTTTGAGGAGAACCAAGAAAGCCATTCTATTTGAAAATGGAATTCCTCGCACTGCATCATCGCACAGATCTGGTGGGAAAGCACCCACCCTTAAACCGTTATGAGGAGCTATCTAAGAAGAGGCTGAATATTACTCGCACTATTTTACATTACATCACGAATACACTCATTCACACACCGGATTGTTGAGAGGACCGCATGTTAAATGCGAACGTACTATCAAAGTAAACCGTGTCAAACAAAAGACTGGCGCATTCCGAATGGCAGGCAGGTAGGTAGCACCATTAGAACCGTTATGAGGAGCAATCTGAGAAGCCAGTCGGAAACGTATCTTCTCAGTTCTCACGGCCCCGGAGAACATTGCGAATGTTGACGACACCGCTCGCTACGGTGTGGAATTTATAATTATTATTTAGTATTTACTCATAAGGAGGATTGATGGAAATAAGTTGAAAAGCACCTGTCCAGTACGATGGATGATATGAATCAAAAGGGGGTGCTGATGACGGTTGACCGATATGAATGGAAGAGGAAACATTCTGCGCCGACTCCAGATAGACTGGGAACAGGGCAGGAAGAAGTTCAAAAGTAGTTCGGTACCGGGGAATTTTTTCAAATAACCATTTCTTTGACACTGGATAAAACTTCATTTCACGAGCATAATATGCAACATTAGACGCTGAGTTGTGGTCTCGTAGAAAGTGGTATGCGACTATGCGTGCAGTTCATTCGCGCGGTACTCGAGTCAATTCCCACAATAAAAGCGTTGGTTGCGCGCGCGCATTCAACCTACGCGGCCCTAACTACCAATTAATGTATCTCCGCTTTGGTTTCTTTTTCCACGTTTTCTTGATTGATTTGATGAATTTTAAGATAATTTCTGATTAAATTACGCCGACTAGTATAATTATACAAAAAAGTCAATTCAAAACTAGTTGCTATTCTTGCCGGGTCTATGGTCTAGTTTTGATTGACTTTTTTTGTATTAATTACTCATTAAATGTAATTGATGTCTCTGAATGCGGCAGTTAGTAGCATAAACCCGATGGCATGCCTACGAAGTACTCGGTTAAACTTATTCTGAATTTAACATCGTTTTGGTTTCACTGCCATGTTCTAGCGTAAAAAACGGCATTATCTCAAGTTATCAGCGAAGATCGTCAACGAATGAGATGTTTGGATTAGATAAGCTCAGAATGAGCGTCAGGCCACTTGTCTGCGTAGGTTTACGAATTGCGGGTAAATATAGGTGCTTGCAATAATAACATTTTTGGCTTTACAGTGTAATTTGATTGTTATGGGGATTTTAATTTGAACATTATATAAATGTTAGAAAAATAAGTACATTCAAAGAAAATTCTGCTTCGAAAACGGTTGGTTGGCCGGATCGCAGAGGACGCGGGTTCGATTCCCGCATCAAGATTAAAATTTTTAGAACCTCTTCTAACCAGAAATAAGGTGATTTAAGAGTTAAAAATATCTGTGAGAAAAGCTCGTAATTCTGAACTAATTAAAATTATATGCTTTTAATGAGCACGTCTGTCTCCTCTTCACAGTGCGTATAGCAACATAGGCATCGAACGGGCAGAGCGCACGGTCTGGGTCAACGACTGCGCCCCGGCCGGCCGCGGCCCGCCATAAAATAATTCATCTAGTCCACCATTCGACACGGGGCGGCTAGAGAATGTAGCGCCATCGCAATGCTGATCACGTCACGTCACTACCATCGAGCATGATGGGTTCAATGGATGAACATAGACACACAAATGATGATGTTACAAGCTGAGAATATAACGACATTAAAATTACGACCATAGATAGTTTTGTATATCATACTCAAAGCGGATTGGTGTCAGGCAGGCGACCGGCTGAAAAACCTTGAGCAGCATGGATTGTAATTTCAATTCCAATCAAACTCTCCGTTCATCGGTCTGTCGGCATGGTCCTTTCCGTCTTTTGTGTTTGTGGTGGATGGGCTTGGTGACGTCTGACCGATATGAACGGCAGAGGAAACATACCGCACCGACCCCAGATAGACTGGGAACAGGGCAGGAAGAAGCAGATGATTTGAAATGAAGGCTGACTTCACAAAAGTCTTCACCAGCGTACCTAAAGCTACAGCAGCCACATTCGTGCGCCAAATAATATCCATTGCTCGCATAAATCACAACAGAGTTCGGTACCCAATTTGAAAATCCGAGTTCAGTGACAGGCAGGCCGTGAACACCGCGGCATCAACATGCCATTGCGAGGAATCCGAGCGATGCGGCGGCGGGCGGTCGGCCTGCGGAGAGCACGGGCATTGCAACCATTCGCCCCGTCTACGGGGTCATCCACAAAGTACGACGTCACACTCAATTCGTGATTTTTTGACCCCCTCCCCCGTCCTCGTTTGTGTGACCCCCCAGTGTGACGTCAGATATATTTAGCAATTTTACACTTAGAAAATGAGACGTAACAGCATTCCATGGATTCACCGCGCGGAGGTCACGGATCTTAGGGACTCCTCCCACCCCTTGTCACAGAAAGGCACACTTCGTCGACTCCCTCTTAAGCTGTGGCGCACTTTATGGATGGCCTGTACTGTTTTTAAATTCACCTGAAACGTGGATCCGAGTCAATGTGATTCGATACACCAGCAGGCCTAGGACGGGACGTGAACATAATCTCTCTCCACCACAGACAGCGTTTTGTCTCGGAATTTATGCGGGGAATTCACTTGTGGAGTAAGAGCGAGAGGAAAATATTTCCCCGAGGAGATTTTGTACACGTCCCGTGCGTACGGGGCTGATATAATGTTTACTGTTTACCTACAAGAATGTACGAATTCCTTGGACTAATGTGACCCTCAAAAACCAGAACAGCGGCCCTCGAACATCTGTCCCCGGGACACGGGGGACATGTGCATGGGGATCAGGTGTCGCGCTGACCGCGGCCGGGCTGCGCGGAACGAGTTTTGGACGACCCGTTTCGCGCACTGCACAGCAGCAGACACCGGAGAAAGTAAAAACTAATAAAATGTTGCTGCATATTTAAATAAAAACCGGCCAAGTGCGAGCCAGACTCGCGCACGGAAAGTTCCGTACTATTCCATATCTATAAAACAAGTAAAAAAAATAATTGGGAGCACCCTTAAAAAATATTTTATTTGTTCTGTTTATTCGTACCTATTTGTTGTTATAGCGGCAACAGAAATACAATCATCTGTGAACATTTCAACCGTCTAACTGCCACGGTTCATGAGGTACAGCCTTGTGACAGACCGATGGACAGAGCGGAGTCTCTCCCTTTGGGTACAGTGCCCTAAAAACAATCTCGAACACTGGACGAGTGTGTGTATTAACGTCAAAACAATGTAGAGAGAACAAAAAGAGCAACATTGAGAGGCCTCGTTACGGATAACGAGGTGTCCTCGGAGGCGGAGCCGAAAAGAAACGATTTAATTGCGTCCACAATTAGCCTACAAAACAACCTGTTGCGCATTACTGGACCGTTTAAGCGGTGAAACTAGGCTTATTCCGATTGATGAATGCTTCGATTCCGACGTGTAGCTAGAATACACACAAAAATGAGTACTTCGAAATTACAATTACGACAGGGATAGGTACACTATTATGAGGCATATCATTGCAGGGACATGTTTTTGAATAGCAAATTAATAGGGATTAACTGAGAGCTCCTACAGCCGTATTTAGAGACGTCAATAGACGTTAATGAGTACTTGATACAAAAAATGACAATTTAATTCATGTCAAGGTCTAGCTAGTTTTGATTGACAATTTTTGTATTTAGTACACATTAAAGCTAATTGACGTCTCTCTGAGTGCGGTTAATTTGTTATTAAATTCAGTCAGTAAATTTGTTATTCGTACCGTAGGTACAGTCTGTTCTGTTGTGCCTACCATTGACAATCCATGATATTATGTGCCTCTGCTAATAATAGCACACGATACGCAGACATCGTCTAACAAAAATGAGGGTACGTATTACGTCGGTATTTCGGTAAGCAGACATAAGCCACCCAAGACTGTAAGCATATATATAGGGGTACTTAGCACAAAGCTCGTCGCAACAAGGGCGCAAGTCGCGTGGCATGACCGCGGCATTAATCGACTAATTAACTGGCTCCTGTTACGGCAGCGAGCGTTACAATGTCTAGACGTATTCCGGCTTCGTTCAGTCTAGATTAGCACTGTTCGTGTAATGGGTGGCAGTCAAATGTGTCAGTTGTACTGACAAAACGTTTGCTTAACGCTACAACAAATCCAGTAATAAGAAACCGAGAGCGGCAGAGATTTTTGTCTAAAAACAGAATTTACCAAGTGTTAGATGAAGTTAATTGGAAGGTAAACTTTTTGTAAGAGTTTAAAGCAGAAAACCTAACAAAACGCATTCAGTTATAAATAATACATGAAAATTCATAAAGATCACTATTATTGTGTCCATATCATTAACTGGGGTTAGAACAGCCATTAAGCTCGGGAGAATTGAATGATAATTTTTGGACGCTATCGATAATCATGACGATCTTGATAGCTAATTGATGGGTTGTTGTTCAAAGTTCGGCTTCCGGTGATATCCGATGAACGGATAATAATATGACCATATCGGGCGCGACCATTATTTATTTATCTGGATACAATTTCAATTATTATCATGAATATAGATATCAAATCAAACGTTTATTTCCTTACTAAATGTACAATAAAAGTTGTTATATATGTTGTTATTAGTAGTTACACTTAGTTAACGCTAGGTATAGCAAATTGTTTCTAGGGAGAAACATAACAGTTTAAACATTTTATAAACAAAGTTACAATACAAAAATGTTTTCGTTTCCCTTTTCGTTAAACGCACAAATATGCGAACAGGAACCGACCAAGAACATTACCTACTAAAAGCTTTAATCTGAATCGTATGTACTCCTCAATGAACTTGGGAAGACAGTGACTAGTATTTGGCACCGTTTCAAAAACCGACGACGGCAGATGGTGTGTCCGAGATTAAGTGCCGGTGGCGTACGCACGCCGGAACCGCGTTCACACCAAGACGATATTGGTCGGTCATAATTACGGGTCGTGTCGTGTCGTGTGTGGTACGGCGCACTCTGTACGGCCTTTTGTTCTGGCTGTGTAGTATGCAGTGGGCGGGAACTGGATTGCGTTACGCATTCTATACGAAGAAACAAGACTTGGGCACTATCTTCGTCGTTTTTAATAAGTAAAAAATCACAGATAAGTTTTACTTGCCGGCCTGAAAGCGAAAAATAACATAGAATGTGCCATCATCGAAAGGGTGTCGGAAAAGTCGACTAAGGAGATTGCCCGGTGTAGACCAATAAGCATCTTGGGGACCCGAGTGGTGGAGGGCAAGCCACCAACAACAGCATAGGTACTCAAAGAGAGTTGGTGCCAGTCAGGCGGCCGGCTGTGAAACCTAAGCCAAAACCACATCATCGATCACACATTAACTATAGCACTCAGAGACGTCAATTAACTTTAATGAGTACTTAATGTCATAAAATTTCATTTAAATCTAGACCATAGCGACCAAGAATAGCGACTAGTTATGAATTGTAATTTTTTGACATTAAAATACCTGTTTATTGACGTCTCCGAGTGCGTCAGCAAAAAGACTGACGTATAGGTAATAATTAACATTTAAAAACGTTCACGAGGAAGTATGCAAGAGCGACGTACGGAAGTAACCAGCAACTACACACGAGTAGCAGTTGGCGATTATCGAGCGCCAGTGTTGCGATGTAAACAAATCGGGTGTGCGTCGCGGAGAGCGCGTATCGATCAGCGTGCACCGGGCGGCGGCGGCGGGCGGCAGCGGGGACGCGGCCCTACCACTTATCGCCGTCTTCACACCTAATTTATCGCGCGTCGCAATCGCCCCGGTGTTTGTATACGTATTGGGCTGTAGGTGCACAGGCGGTTCTTTTAGTTGGTTCTGTACGGTAATAATACGCATGTTTATGGGGTTATCGAAAATTCACCGAATGTTAAATTACGCAATTATTAATATCAACAGCGGTTTGTTGACCTAAGCAAATTTAATGCTAGAGTAAATATGAATATTTTTTTTTGTTACGGTATCGACCTACTCCGACTTTTATGTTTTTTTTGTGTAAATTTGGTAAGACAATATGTCGTAAGCTATTTTTTATACCCTTAGGTGATATGTACAAAACAACGTTTGCAGGGACAGACAGACAGCTAGTATTTTTGTAATTACCTATAACAGAATACGGTTATTAACTAAGCATGGTAGCTACGTCAACTGTAATAGAAAGAGTGGAGGGGTAGAAAGAGAGAGAGAGAGAGAGAGAGAGAGAGAGATCCGGTCACATGCATTTATTTGTTATTCCAACGTCCGTGAAGGTCGTTCCACACGTGGTCGTGGCGTGAATTGGAGCGAGTGCCGGGTGTGTGCCGCGTGGGGGCATCGGGCGGGCAGGGGGCGGGCAGGCACCCGATCGCCGGCCGGGCGCGCGATCGATAGCGAACGCGCCCGCGACCGCCTCCGCGCGTTACAGGTTCGCGCCCTAACTCCTTCCTACACACATCTCATCGCACACACGCGTGTTGCCCAAGCTTACCAAGGTTTTCCACTTCAACCATTAATAATATCCTCATTAGGCGCCAATTACACAAACAATAGAGACCGCAGAGCATAATTTTTCAACTTTTTCGACCCACCAAAATCTTTGTACTGCAGAGCAGAATACAATTGTCACCGCCACCATCTCTCCCGCGGGTGTCGTGCCATCTAAGGATAAAGACAGCTATGATTAATGGGCAGCAGCGTCCCTATTATGCCACCAAGCAATGTACTCCCGATTTCCGTGCCCGATAAATAGCAATAGGCTCGCCACCATGGTACTTATCCTAATTGGCTAAACGTTTTCCTATCCCTTTGGAGTAAAGGCGTGGTTAATATACCAACAAGAATTGATCATAAAGATAAATTTTAATTGGTAAATTCGATAAGCAAGGTCACATTAACAGTACCTACAAATAGTAAGTAATCAATAATTAGCATAAACGCGAACGCAGTTGCACGGGGTGGGTGTACCTTGACACCCCGCAAGGTCTCGCTCACCCCATCGCCCATCGACCATTGGCTCGGACGGAACAGGTGTACGTACGGTCAACGGCACACAGACTGCCCAAATCTGTCAAATGTCTTCAACCGATTGTCAACCTTCACTTGTTGGCAGTAAAGCACAGAGTCGATTGAAGACATTTGACATTTTGTTGGAGCTTGACGTGCTGTACCTACCCCGTCACAATTTTTTTAATTCTAGACTTGGAAGCTCTTGGCCTTCATCTCACCTGATGGTAGTTAAGTGACGATAAGGGCCGAAGATGGAATCGAGCTTCACCTGGAACCTTCAACCACAGAGGGGCTGGCTTTCATATCACAAATTATCGGAACACATTAATACACATTAACATTTATAAACATACTATTACGACGAGAGATTTTGATAAGATGGTGGAAGGTAGCTAGCCAGGCGGACTTGAACAAAATCCTACCACCAACCAAATATGTATGAGTGGGTGTGACAAGAAAACCTTAACAATAGACCGGCTGTAATTTAATGGCCCATGGCATCCATTGCTAAACGTCGCTCACTCCGACGATTATTCCCATTGACCGTCTAACGCGAGGGGGTCGATTACACGGGTGCCCGCTTGCCGCTCTCCACCCCCGCGCCTCGTCATATAATGTAGCTTCGAAATTCTCATCAAGTATAGGTATCGACAATTGAAATGCATCAATTTTTGACTCTAATATGAACCTTTGTAATGCAACAACTAACCCTACCATGTCATATTGACTGGTATCTTTTGACTCGTCATCATCACCAGCCCTTTTATAGTCCCTATTGCTGGGACACAGGCATTATCTATGGATGGAAGAATATAGGGAGAATGGGATAAAACCCAACGCTGCACTGGCCCAGTGCGGGTTCGTAGGTATTAACAGCTGATGCAGCCGGGACCAACGGCTTCACGTGCCTTCTGAAGCACGGAGGAACTCGAGCTAATACATTTTTGGTCTCCCATCCAATTATCAAACATTGCTTATTTTATTTATGCAATCGCAGGCCGAGCTCGCTCTGCCACTGCGCTAGGGAGCTGCTACTCTATCTTATCTTTTGACTAAATCAAAGCTATTGAAAATAACACGATATCTTCTAAACTATTCGATTTTAATTAATTAAGATTTTAAAAAAGACTTTCGAAAAATTATGATCTTGAGGCGGTCATAATGTAATTCCCGCCTCAAGATCATAATTTTTCGAAATTCTTTTTCTAACCACCAAAATCTTTGTACTAATTTTTCTAACATTTATATAATGTTAAAATTAAAATCGAATAGTTTATAAAGCAAACCCAAGCTCAACCGAACGCACGGTATTTGTAAAAATATCTGCTTTGGAATGTTTGAAATTTATTTCTACATTGCGAGGGTACCCGTTGGCTTACAACGTGAAGTGTAAAGGTTAGAAGAATTTCGGCAAGTTAATTAGTGTTTTGGGTGGCCGAGCGGTCAGGCGCCTGCCCGGATAGCAGCGGACGCGGGTTCGATTCCCGCCTCAAGATCATAATTTTTCGAAATTCTTTTTCTAACCACCAAAATCTTTGTACGATATCTTCTACTAACTATTAGCTGATATTTAAAGAAGCTTCAAATATCAATAACGAAATCTAGAATAGCCGTAATACAGAATATTACTGATTTAAAAGTTTTACTACTCTTTAATAGTAGATATCATATTCACAAAGTGGAAAGGTTCCTGCATTGAACATGTCTGCCAATGCAATGTGTCGCCGCCCACGCGAGGGCGGGCAGAGCGCTCCTACATTCAATATCAGAATACATGCTGCGCTTTTTGTATGGAATAAAATTTCTAAGAAGCTTCATTACATTTTTTTTGGCGAGGCGACTGTTCCGCGACAACACAATGTTAAATGTTCATAAATTCATAATTTAATAAAATAAATAAGGTGCCTAGTTAGTAAACATAGTATAGTAGGTAGGTATACATTAAATTTTGAGTGAAGGAACTGCCATTTTTCTAGTTTCTACACCAATTTTGGGTATATTGATTGTTCAGTGATGTCAATTGCAACTTCATGTGAAGTGTCCGACTATTAAAATCAGGAATTAAATAACATTTGTTGATGATGTTACTACATAAATAATAATATTGGGAAAATGTCAGAGGGCGCCGGGCCTTTCAATTATGACTTCTCATCTTATCCGCAAAGCATTCCACAAATACTCTAATACCACGCGAAACGAAATGTTTCTTCCAAATAATACATAAGTGTATAATTTGAATGTCAGGTCCGTATAATAACCGGTGGAAATGTTAAAACGCCAGCGGGCAAACTCGAGGGGTAGAGCCCTTCATTAGTCAGATTAGACCCAAGATAAGGCTGCTTTTCCACCAGAGGCGTCCAAGGAAAAAATCGTCTAATACTGTTTCTCATCATCACCAGCCCTTTATTGTCCCCACTGCTGCGGCACAGGTCTTCCTTCCCTATGGATGGAAGAATATAAGGAGAATGGGCGATAGATAACCCACCACGCGGACCCAGTGCGGGTTGGTGGGTATAACGACTGCAGATGCAGCCGGGACCAACGGCTTAACGTGCCTTCTGAAGTCCGGAGAAACTCGAGATAAAAGATTATTGGTCACCCATTCAAGTTAACCCACCCAGTTTACGGAATCGCAGGCCGAGAGCGCTATGCCACTGGTCTATCGAGCGCAATACTGCAATACGGAAATGGAGCAATCATATTGGTGGATTTTTCCTGGCGCAGTATGTTCCATTCATATCGGTCAGACGTCATCAAGCCATCCACTACCTTTTGATTCATATCATCCACCACACCGTAAAGCTACCTTCGTATATCTCTGGTGGAATAGCAAAATTAGCAGCCTTAGGCAGTCTGTGGCCGCGGGCAGGACGTGATGCGATGCTGCGGACCACGTGCCGCACCCATACAACATCCAGCCTTCACACTTCGGAACAATGCTCGAACAAAACAAAATGCCATTGTTATTTGGGGACCTAGACGGGGCGCAACCGTAAACCTCAAGGTTTAAATGTAAAACAACGTTTGATTCAGTAGGTACATAATAATTATCCGACCCTTGACTTTTGAACGTGAAGTTTATTACCGAGTGATAAAGCCCCATTTCCACTTGCCGAGGGGTTGAATTTACACAAATCCAAATCGTAATACATCTAATTCTATAGGTAAATTTTACTGTTATACCTAAAAATTGTTATTCGATAATTAAAGCTCGTATTTACTATTATCATACATATATAGTAGATAAGGTTAAAACAGTGATGAGGAATGGGCAGCAGCGTTCCTCTTATGCCATTCTAGCAGTCTACTGCGAATTCCGTGTCCGATAAATGGCAATAACCTCGCCACCTATAACATGGGACCTACCTAAGCTAATTGGCGAAACGTGTGTGTTAATTCACCTCTACCTACCACTCCGGGGATATTTTCATTTTAATTTTTTTTTCCATTTCAGTTTTTAATAGATATACTTTTTGCTGCAGTAACAAACAGTAAGAAACATATTGTAAACACGAACAACGTTGCACGTTATACCTACATGTACAGAGTAGTAAGAAGACCATATTAGCGTAGCGGTCCCCGTGATAGGCCGCAAATCGCTACATCCCCTTTACACGGGTGGTGGGCGCACCGGCCGCCCGCCCTAAACAGATTACCCGGCGGCGCGTCCGCCCGCCCGACGTTTATCTGCGCGCAAACGGCTACACGTACCTACCGGCGGAACTCCAAATTATAACCGGCGGCGGCAACGAACGGCGCAATATTAACCCCGAGAGGCGTTAAGCAGCCGCCCCCAACCGTATCATCTACGAAAACATTTCATTAGGAGGCCTAATGAGTAATTCGGAAGTCCGCGTACAAAACATTGGCACATGTTCGAGCCACGAGTCGAACATTGTACTCGGCCTGAATGGGGCTTGACGCAGAACGTCACTTTCGCAAAATATTACCATGAAAATTTTGGTCATTTTCGCAGGTCGTCACTTTACGCTACCCTTAGGAACGAATAACGATGACTCGATTGGGCACGGCGGCGCAAGTGCGGATTTTCTGTTGTGCATCGCGTAAACGGTGTCTGTCCCACTTTGAAGCGGTACCAAATGTTTGGCCTGAGCTTGCATCGCACACCAACAAAACCAGTTGTGTACGGTGGACGGACGACGGAGCGGAGGCGAGCTTTCGTCGGCGGCCGCGCTACGGACGGGAAATTGCTACGTTCGGCTATTTCCGTCCGTCCGCAGTCGCACCGGTGACCTTCGATCGTATGCAGAATGCCGACCGCCATCGCGTGCAACATGTCAATAACAATACACAAATACACTTAGAACCCGTACACATAACTGAGAATTGGCGCGATGTGAATTAGCAACGCAAAAAACTACAACGTTAGTTGCTGGGATGCGATTTGGTGCGGCAAGGCGGCGAAACAAAATAGTATGAAATTGAAGGAATGCACGATGTGACACAATTCGCAAATTCTTGCAATGCGGCGTGCGAGCTCCCCGATTAAGATGCAACGTCGCATCACAGTTTTGTATTCAGGGCCTTGCTGCCGCACTCAGAGACATCAATTAACGTTAATGTGTACTTAATATAAAAAAAAACAATTCTAAACTAGTCAAGACTATACAGGGTCTAAATGAAATTGTAAAAAACCGAAAAGAATGAAATGTATAGAAAAGAGACAGAACGGACAATGTTGAGAGACCGATGAACGGCGAGAGTGATTGGGATGACAACATTCCAATCCATACCTACTGCTCAAGGTTTTGGCTTAGGTTTTACAGCCGGTCGCCTGATCCAACCTTCTTTGTGTATGCTGTTGTTGGTGTTTTCACTCCAACATTCGAGTGCCCTAAGGTGCAATTGTAAGGCGTTATTTTTTATAGTCAGTGTGTAAGGTAATTGGTCTACATCGGGCAATCACCCTTAGTCGACTTTTACGACACCCCTGGCATGAGTCAGGACTGGCACATTTTACGTTATTTTTTCGCTGCCAGGCTAGCATGGGTCGAATCACTGACGAACATTTTAGTTGGTAACATTCATATTGCGTCGTTCAGTTCGTTTTGTTACCCAGCAAAAGAATATATAAATCTAATCATACGCACTCCGGTTCACCTTCAAGATTCTAGTTTGGTTTTTTCTCGACTGTGTGAACCTATACCTGTAATGCGACCGGTAAATTCTGTTCAGGTGCATCGCGATATACGGGTTCCGGCGAGGAGTGATCGCGCGCCGGGTTTCCATATAAGCGGAAACTGGGTGACCGGGAGAGATTACCACAGTACCAATGAAGGGTTTATTTTTAGCGCGCATAAGCCCGTATTCAAAGTGTGCCAAGTTGCGACCAAAACAATTTGCACTCACTGCCGGACAGCCTCGAATTAAAGGTCTCTATCCACTGGATCGTTCCGTCATCGGCCACGCACGGAGCGTGTCCGCACCGGCAAAATATTCGACTCGATTTCAGTGCCGGTACGCTGTCTGCATGGCCGGCGACGGAACGGTCTAGTAGGCAAATGCCGTAATGGTTTCACGCACAAGACGACCCATAATCTTATTACGATGTTAACCCCGTATGTTGTCTCTTCAAACTATTGTTATTTTAGTGTTATTAATGCTGTTGAAACATTGTTAAATAAATAAAAAAATAATAAAAAAATACGGCAGTGGCATTCCGTTTACTGCAACCGCGATAAACAAAATTACCCCCGGTATAAAGCATTTAAAGCTGTTTGTGGAAGGACAAGGAGGCACGACGTTATTACGTCCTGCGTTGAAGAACTAGAGAGACAATACTCAACTGCCTTCCCACGCTCGCCGCACAGTTTAGCGAGCACGCAACGGGGGAAGCGACGTGGTTGTGTGATTTGTTTCCAGATAATAAGCACCTACCCGTACGACTTCCAACACGTCCGTCAAGCAGTATCGCGTGTGACTGGCAAGCTCAAACAACTTTTTGCTCCATTAATTACGACAGGAGACAATTGTAATCGTTTAAAAAACATCAATACCTGTTCAAGACCTATTCGAATAACCTACTGCTTGTTCCCTAATTTTATAGTTCACTACATATACACAAATCACGCCTGTATCCCCAAAGGGGTAGGCAGAGGTGAATTAAACATCCATTTTTACCAATTAAGTTAGGGCCCGGTTCACTAGATCAGGGATAACTGTACTCTACTTTGCCTGTAAGAGCAAATCAACATGTTGGTACGTTTTTTGCTGTTGCGTACATTGTGCTACCACTTACGTTTATAGGTACCTGATAATCTCATTAAAAATACAGTTTTAAATTAGCAAGAAACGCACCGGAAACTTTGAAACTGACAGCTTTACAGCAGTCGCGCTTATCAGCCGTTAGGAGCGAGTTACAGCATTACACGCACTTAGCACATCGGTGCGATGTTACACAACGGCGGGCCCGTGCTAAGTGGCCATGTCAAAACTATAACTCCGCTGTATTGTCTTCAGCTAACTGTTCAATTAGACACACAAACAACTGTGTCTTCTTGTATTTACCATGCACGGCTGCTTAATCTGCCGATAATCTCTAACCTAATTAAT
The DNA here is from genome assembly GCA_963931975.1 of Cataclysta lemnata. NCBI lineage: Eukaryota > Metazoa > Arthropoda > Insecta > Lepidoptera > Crambidae > Cataclysta > Cataclysta lemnata. The sequence continues at coordinate 1,653,732 of OZ008344.1, read as the reverse complement.
GAGATAATAATTATTATACTAGCTGATGGTGGCAAAGCCTGTTTTGCCCTTATTACTAAGGGTCAAGATATACTGCCGCACTTAGAGACGTCAATTAACTTTAATGAGTATTTAATGTCAAAAATTTTCATTCAAATCTAGACCATAAACCCGGCAAGAATAGTGACTAGTTTCGAATTGTCATTTTTTGACGTTAAGTACTCATTAACGTTATTTGAAGTCTCTGAGTGCGGCAGATAGCCTACGATTCGAGAAAATCATAAAAAGTATCGAAGTATAAAATGGATAGATACGAGCATGTTCCTAATTACAGCCGGGTGTGCTCACATAGCGTATGGTCAAAAAATTTTCTGTACACCGACGTATGCATAAATTCTTCAAAAGGTTTTTAATATAACACAAGGAACAGTTTATGATGTTCCCACGAATTGAATTTTAAATTACAATAATTTAATTTCAAATTGCAATATGCAATACTAACATAAACAGTACCTACCCGAAGATACTGTTTACAATAGATAAACAATATGTTGTACCATCTTTATTTCATTTACGACACGGCGACGAGGACAATTGTATCGTAGGACAGCGGGCGGCGTTCGAGTGGTACCTACCTACTCTTCGGGTTAATAGAAACGCAAGGTTAAAACAATTGAGCTGACCACTGCCACGACCACGGGCGGGACGGTGGTGCGCCGTTATATAACAGGACCATCGTTACGCCGACTACATACTCTGACAATTATGGCCCACCCATCCATATTATCGTTCAATATGCCGCTCAACAGGTGGACAACAAGCTGTAACTAATTGCGCGAGCGTTTACATATTAATTAACACATACATAAATCTCCTCTAAGGGGTAGGCAGAGGTGTTTTAGCAGCACCCGCATTTCGCCCGCTCACTTCAGATCTTGAGCCTATTGACATTCACCGGGAACTTTATTCGCAGTAATTTACTAGAAGGCGCACAAGGAACGCTGCTGGTTACCCTGGTGGAATTAATGACTCTCACTGCCGCACTCAGAGACGTTAATCAACTTTAATGAGTACTTAAATGTCAACATATTTCATTTAAATCTAGACCATAGACCTGGCAAGAACAGCGACTAGTTTTGAATCGTCATGTTTTGACATTAAGTAGGTCATCAACGTTAATTGAAGTCTCTGAGCAAGGGCAGTTAGTCAGTGGTCTTGTACGACACCCATGAGAGGGACAGGGGTGGAGACAATAGTATTCTTCTAATTAAATAATCACATCAGCAATGCGAAATCGCTTCCGTATCCAACTCTGTCGCGAGACGCGCCACGACAGATTATTGTGGATCAACAATGTCAATGCTGAATCGTTTTGTTGACCTCCCGAGGTGCGACACACAGCCGCACATACATACGTACAGCACTGATTCGCACACATTGACATTGTCGTTCACAACACTGAGGCTGACTAACGTTTGCGTTAGCGTACTACAGATTACAACAAAGAGTATGTGTGTTAGAAGAGAAATCAACGAAGTCTATCGACGAGTGCAATATAAATGACGTAACCGTATACATACAATATACAACAAGCGTCGCATTGGAAATCATAAGCGAGGCACGACAATGGGCGGCGTCTGAAATAAAGACCGTTTATGCAGATTTATGTCACGATCTATTTTGAGAGTCCACCGCTCGAGCGTGAACTTGCGGCACATTCGGCGCGTACGAGCAACATCTTCGGGTAACGTTTTTTACATTCAATTGTTACTGTCGCACTCAGAGACGTCAATTAACGTTAATGAGTTTTTAATGCAAACAAATATTGGTCATGTTATGCGAAGAGATGGAAGTTATGTTGGCAGAATAATGTTAACGTGGAGGGACGTAGAATGTGTAAAAGACGGATGAACAGATGAGGATATGACAGCGAGAGGAGTTGATGAGAAATTTGTGAAGCATAGAGAGGGGTGGAAGAAAAGAACATTTTAAAACAGCAGAGGCGCCAACCTAGTTGTCGTCGTGGTGTTGATGAACAAATAAATTTTCAGAGTCCTTATCGTATTAGCTACCTACGTGATACAATTCTTATTGTTGAATGATATTTAATTTAACTATCTCGCAATTACTAAACACTGGGGGATATTCGGGTGTAGACAGGAAAAAGTTTTGAAATACATCAGAATAATTCAGCATCAAGAACAGAACGAATTAATTGTTTTCCTGTAATAACTAATTTGTATAAACAAACACTCAAAAGGATTGTGATTATGTAAATTTTGATAATTGTTTGCCGTTACTTTTATGAATCTACCTTTGCACAATTATTAGAAATTCTTGTCATCCACCTACCTTTATTCCTAATAAAGGTAGGTGAATGACAACAATTTACTAGAAAACAATCGCTCTAACTAGATAGGGGTTTCCACATAAATGTCATCAAAATTTTAGAAATGATCGAAACGCAAACGCAAACTTACTTTGCATCAAAAGTCGACGGACTGCTACATTTATGTGTACCTACTTGGCATAGACCATAAGTTTCCGCAAATAGCTTATCTCTGTAATGCACAACAACGGGGATTTACCACGAAGCCAGACCTGAAAAATCTTTTCAGAAAATCGCTCCGCACGCCACGACAGATTTTTTCATCGTCTCAGACTTCCATCTGACTAAAAAAAAAAGCGACGAGCGGGTCACAAGTGAAACAAAAAAAAGAGGGGAAAAATAGTAGGTGCCGGGCGAGGGAATGCAGCGGGTGCTCTCGAGAGGCTGTCGACACCGCGCCCCGCGCTGGGCGGGCGGCGGCGACGCCCACCGCGCCATGCAGGCAGCCCCGGCACACGCACTTGTTAAGGGCCGTTTATATCTACAGACATTTAGCCCCGAATACAGAAACACTAAACAAATTTGGGGCACTGCTTAAAAACTTAAGTGGACATTACCGGTCAGAATGTGTATGGAAAAACGACTATTTTGACAATATTTAAATGTTAAGCAAGACTCAAACTTTGATTAGCGTTTCTGTATTCGGGGGTGAGGGTGCCAGACACCCACAGACACTGTTAATTTACACAATTACTGTGCAAGAAGCGTGTCCTGTCAGACATCGACAGCCACCTCGTCGCTCGCCGTCGGACGCGGCCGCACTCATTGGCACCGACGACGTCTGTTCCGATACTCACTTCTTCACCGTAGCCACAGACACGTACAAACATACACCGCGCAGACAAAATATTCCGCGTATGCTGGCCGACCACGGGCCGTGTCTGCTAATGTCTGCGCGGACACGTTGCTATAGATATAAATACGTCACTAAACACTGTATAGAAGAATATTATTTTGTCTGGCACGGCACGTGTCTAGCACGCTTAATGTCTGTAGATGTAAACGGACCTTTATATAGAGCCCACGCCTCCGCTGCGCGATTACGTGACCTTTTCTCTTGCTATTTCTATATGCCTTCAACGTATAACGTACCAACACATAATATAATTTATTTATAGCTTGAAGCCTTCCTCGATATATGGAATATTATGGAAACAAAAAAAATTTCAATTTGAATCGGTAGTTCCTGAGAAAAGCGCATTCAACCAAACAAACTCTTCAGCTTTTTTATAATCTTGTATAGAAGTATAGATTGCACTGTGTTGGAAGAAAGATGGTTGGTGTCAGGCAGGCGGCCGGCTGTAAAATCTAAGCCAAAACCTTGAGTGAGCAGTATGGATTGGAATGTTGTCATTCCAATCACTCTCTTTGTTCATAGGGCTTTTGAAAAGTTGCTTTTGCTTAGATAATTCATTAAGTTTTTAGTAAATTACAGTGAGACTCAAAATAATAATCTGTCTTATATAATTGTTTCTTCGTTTCGTTCTAATTCATTATTTAGGAAGAGTTGAGTAATTATACGGTGCAAATGTTAGAGAAATTAACGAATGTCCTGGTTGACAGAGTGGCATAGGCACCTGCCTATACTAATCCTAGTACAGTATTGCAGAGGCAGCTATTTCGATATCGAGCGACAATAATATTTCGAATTTTTTTTCCACTTCATTAGGTACTTACGTTCCAATTAACGACAACAGAGGGCGTCCAAATCGATCGGCGGTAAAAACACGCCGAACTGTTCTTCGAAGAATCGCGACGCTAATTAATCCTTATAGGTGAATAACGCCGAAGTTTTTCGCCTATAAAGAATGATTCGCGTCGCGCGGGTACAAAAAGAAGTACCGTGTGCGGTTGCTTTTAAGCCGCCACCCACACACCTGCCGCCGCCGGCACCCGGCCTCTTCGGCGGATAGAAGTGCGCGCGAGATAAGTCTGCGCGTGGTCAAAATTGGAACTAAAATTTGGTCTGCTATTTTGGTTGTCTAGGAGTGTCAATGTTAGCGAGCAGCGCCTCCCATCGCGCGCAGACTTTTCTGGCGCGGACTCTAACCATTGCATCGCATATTGCACTCTGCTGCTGCAAGATCGTTTTCACCAGGTAGCTTTGGATTTGTCTCCATGCGAAACACAAATTTACGTAATTATACGGCTTATTAAATAATCGTTGGTGACATAGTTTTATATTCATGTTTACAATTTCACAGTACCGTCAATGGTAAGGCAGACTGTACAATAATGTCAAATTATGCGAGGAAAAATAAATATATTTTTAATTTAAATAATTTTGAAAAATATCTCCAAACGATTGTCAACCTTGCTTGTTTGACACAGAGGCGATTGAGATAATTTCATGTTTTTAAAACACAGCAGAGCAGAATATAAAGGTCATCCACCACCCCAAATCTGTCCCACGGGTGTCGTACAAGCGACTAAGGGTCAAATAAAACAGTGATGGGCAGCAGTGTTCCTTAATGACAATAGGATCGCCAACATATGACATAGGACCTTAACCTAATGGGCGATTTATGTATGCATCTATAAAGCGCCTAATTCCATTTACTCAAAGTCCGCATATACATCTTGCCAACGACGGGCGGACGAAGGCGATCGACGTCGCGCGACGCCACACCGACCGCCATTGTCGCTTCGCAGGGTGACCCTGCGTAATTTCCATCTCGCACACATGACTGTCAACGCTGCGATCCGGCTAACGAGCCGTAGCCAACTATTGTTAATCAACTGCCCAGATACAATTGGCGATATATTTAAATCGATTCGCACATAAAAGCTTGCGTTTACGTAACTATTACACGATTACGAGATTACGCCAACGAGGAAGATCTGATTGAATTAAGATTTTAAAAGTTTTTACATGAGGTGTCTGCTTTTGAAATTGTCTTTGCCGCGGAACGTTCAATATACGTAACGGACGATATTACAGACGCTATACCTACATCACTAGACATTTAGATAGAATAATGGCAAGTCGGACATCGATACCAAAACCAAAAAGTGGAGACCGGACAATTAAATCTCGCACTTCAAATACCAGGGGGCCTACCGCCTAACTCGATTGCTGATGATAGCTTTAAATCAATGCACTGCTTACGGCTACAGCAACCATCCAGAATTTTTAGGCGGTACAGATTTTGTGCCAAATTCATACAAAATCATTCGGTGATCATTCGTTCAAAGCTATTGCTAATAGTTTAGGTACATTTGTTGCGAAATGACAGCATGACGTCATAAACTATAGCTTTGACTTTAGCAATCGAGTTAGGCGGTAGGCCACCTGATCTCGGACCGACTATGATTAAAAATTTATTACATATTTTATCATGGATATGTGAAAAAAATCTTCAGGCTTCGAATCATCTACTCATACCAAATATGGGCTAGCAAGTCGCCAGGCTAGCGGCTTGTATGGTGAGTAAATGCATTCCACTCCGACAAAAACAAACCTAAACGCTACTTATTACGTAGTAGGCAAAAACACTCACGGCTGGCGATCAGCTCCGGCGCCACCAGGCCGTTCAGGTCGGGCTCCTCGCCGTACCAGAAGATCCAGAGCTCCTTGGCGGCGCGCAGCGAGAGCGGCGGCGGGGGCGGCGGCGCGCTCAGCTCGTACAGGTCGGCGGGCGGCTGCGGGGCGGGCACGCGCCGCCACACGCACAGGATGTCCCCGGCGAGGCAGCGCGCGTAGCTGCTGATCACGGGGTCGGCGAGCGGCGCCGCGCCCTCGCCCGCCTCGCACAGGCCGCCGCCGCCACCGCCGCCCGGCTCGCCCCACACCAACTTGCGCCACTTTATCCCATACAACTCGGTCTGTAACAACGACAACATGACATGGTGAGTGTGTGAAATAAATGCAATGTACTGAAAACATTGGTCACATGGTTAAAGGCGTCGAGGTCGACCTAGAAAGAGGTGGAGAGACGATCAGCCCGGCTAGCATGACCATTCAGTGGTCACACACGATACGATATAGCCATATAGTTAATAATCCAGTGATTTGTGACAGTTCAAAGTGATAAATTGGCTTTATCATATCGTGTATCGGTGGTCATGCTAGCCTGGCTGGAGGCATACTGCAAAACATGGACGAAATTGGCGCGGGATCGCTCGAGAGGTTGCGGGGGAGGCTTTTGCCGAGCAGTGAGATCTAACAGGCTAATATAAAAAAAACCAACAGCAATCCATGACAAGTGTTTAAAATACTATATTCAGTGATGTGTTAAAAGTAAACAATGCTGACCAATAATGTTCTCCTCTCTTATATTTGCACGAGCACTACTACACTTTCCCCTTGACTACAGCCGCTGTAAAGTGATCGAAACGTCTGTATTTAGTATGTATTCATTGAGTCGGAAAACATAAAGGGAAGGTACCGAAATGCAAGGTGGATACACGAGGGAGACCTCGGAATTGTCTAAAAGTGGAGTTGGCATCAGTCCAGCAGAGGTGCACAAAGGTGCAGTGGGTGCCGTACCGACACTGTACCTCCCCGCGCCTCCCACCGTCGTCGTGTCATATGCACATGATGCACTTGCGTATTGTCTGTGCAGTTGTTGTGAAAAAAGTCATCTTTAAATTGATAAAATGGCTCACTTTGCTTAAATCGATATTTTATTGGGATCACAAAAGATGCTAATTGCTACCTCGCAGGTAAAACATTGAAAATTAAGTGTTGCAGCTAGAACCCTCCTATAACAGGTACAAACAAAGTACCTTTGTTTTCTTTGTAATAATATTTTAATTACAAACAAATTTGACGTTTGTAAGGCAAGCCGTGTGGTGATGGCAGAGCAGAATACAATTCACCCACTACCCCCAGTCTCTCCCGCGGGTGTCGTACAAGGCGACTAAGGGGAACAGTGATGAGGAATGGTCAGCAGCGTTCCTTTTATACCACCTAACAATATACAAACTGCGATTTACGTGCCCGATAGATGGCAATAGGACCTAACATAAATGGCTGAACGTGGGTGTTAATACAAACATACATAAATCACGCCTATATCCCCGAAGGGGTAGGCAGAGGTGAACTAGCACCCGCGTTTCGCCAGTTATGTTAGGTCCCATGTAATAGGTGGCGAGCCTATTGCCATTTATCGGGCACGAAAGTCGCAGTAGGTACATAGCTAGATGGTATAAGAGGAACGCTGCTGCCCATTCCTCATCACTGATTTATCCTTAGTCGCCTTGTACGACACCCACGGGAGAGATTTGGGGTGGTGACAATTGTACTCTGCCGTCACCACACGTTAATACACTTATGCCTAACCCTTCGGAGATAAATAGGAAATTTGAAATAACTGATCCAAAATACAAAAAATACTACCAAACAAGCAATATTAACAATGTAAACGAAGGCCGCATTAAAACCGAAACTAGTCGCAGCATCCAGTTAGCTTGTACTAGACAAACTAGACAGACGGACAGGACCCAAGCTGACCGAGTCAATTCGGCGTGCAGCGGACAATCGCGTGGGCGATTAATATTTCAAATGGGCGACCGCGCCGGGCAAAGTTCGTCGCTCCTTTTCCGCGAGGCGACGGCGGCAGGGGCCCGGAGCGGAGGCCCACACCTGGCGGGCGCTCTGCCACCGCCGCCGATAAGGGGGCCGTAATTACTAACCAGTTTAGCGCCAACCGAAGAGGGTTATTGCTTGTAGATATTATTTTTGGGGACGGCTAATGCGATATCAATTACCGAGACTTTCAATCTGCTTGTGTTGATATAAATGAAACGATTATTACATTTGTCGTTTTGGTCGAAGAATCTGAAAGTTATTTACACGTACAATACTAATCACTGACGCAGCAACACTTTCGTTTAGTTAATTAATTAAAAATGGCAATGAAAATATTTACGGCACCCGGGGAAGAAATTACAGTTGTATTCTGCTGTACCATCATCATCACTACACAGCAAAATAAAAAAAATTATGTGTATGTTTTAATTATTCATCTAATGGTAAGTGACGATAAGGGCCAAAAATGGAATACATAGCTTCACCTGGAACGCTCAACTGGACGGCAGAGCAGAATAAAATTGGTACCACCCCCATCTCTCCCGCGGGTGTCGTACAAGGCGAGTAAGGATAAAGACAGCGATTAGTAATGGGCAGCAGCGTTCCTCTGATATCACCTAGATTAACGTGCCCGATACATGGCAATAGGCTCGCCACCTATTTACATGGTAACCTAATTGTCAAAACTTGGGCGTTAATTCACCTCTGCCTACCTACCTTTGGAGTTTATTGGGCGTGATTTATGTGTGTGTATTAATCGTTGATATTCGTGTGTTACAAACTCGCGCATGTGAAAGAGTGGATGCCGCGTGCATGTGAAAGAATGCGCCATGGCCGGGCGGTGTGGTGAACGTTCGGCCGCGGCGGGCCGCTTTCTAGCGCCCGCTTCACTTTCTATTGTGTGACGTGACGACGGCTGTCTTCGAGCGGGCATAACACTTTTATTGGAGCACAATTTGGGCAATGTTGACAGCTCCATTTCAATAATAAGGATAACTACTGACAAATTCCACGTACGAGTACCCAGGTCATTTGTTGGGCCACAAATGTTGAGTCAAGCTAAGAGATTCTAGATACGAAACAATATTGTGAATTAACAGTCTCTGATAAATAATTATTTTTTAACATGCAGCTAGGTGTTTAAAAAGGGGGCACATAAAAAAAGTAACCACATACAAATACTTATCTACTATAATAATATTTGAATACTTAAATAAATCGCCATTTCAAAGAAAACAAACACTGCACAACGTAGTCATGCCATGGCTCGCGGTCATCCACTCAAATATAGAACGATGCGCGAGCGCGTCCTTGCGTTGATGTCTTTTGCATAGCTATATTTGGCAGGTGGCGAATTAAGAATTTGTAGAAAACATGATAATGGGGGCTATATCGGGTTTTACTCCTAATTGATGTGACACAGTCCAACGATAGCATGCAAATTATAAATAACAGCCGTTGAAATGCAGTTGTCAGAAAACAATAACCGTACACCACACAGATCATAAGCAAGAACGGAAAAATTGCATGTCCAAAAAAGTCGAGCACCGCTAGTCGAGCGAGCGAGACGAGCGTATCACCGCTAAGCGGGACAGAGCACCGCGAAAGTGAGAGGAGGCGAGGCGATGCGGCAACAGCGCACAGTTAGTTACGTTACTAGCGCGCGGGGTAAACAATCGAGGAGATGGTGTGACGAGGTGCGCGTGCGCCGGTCGGTCCCCAGCCGGCCGTGCACTTCGCTACTGCATTTTTCACGTGTGACGTCACCTGAACGCATCCTGCCCGGCTAGCATGACCACCGAAACATGACATGATATAGCGATTTATCGCGTTGAACTGTCAAAAATCTATGGCATTTTGACAGTTCAACGTGATAAATGGCTATATCATATCGTGTTTCGTTGGTCATGCTAGCCGGGAAGGGGTGGTCGGCTAGTCGCTCCTACTATAAACACAATATTAACTAGCAACTAAAACCAGCTATAAAACAATAAAATGCACTCAATGTTTGTAAACAAAGATTGCAAGAAACAAACGCTGTGTATAGCGATTGGAATGTTATCGGACGTCAAGAGCTTATTTCGTGAAAAAAGATAACAGTAGATAATAGTAATTCAAAACGGAATGCAACACGATACTTGACAACGTTTTAATTAGATCTTACAATATTGCAATCGCATATATCTGTCTATTAGTAACGTTTAGAACCATAAAAGATTAGCGAGTTCCAAGATGATGGAATGGAGTAAATGATACGCTGATGAATGAGGCATAGAGAAGACATTGCTCTGACCTCAAACAAGGACCCGGCTGATATAATAGGAGATCGTCGCCTAACCACTTCGCTATCCGAGCTCCTTGAAGAATCTTTAGGTATATGAGAAACAGGGTGGATGATTGAACTAAATCAATACGATGGTGACTGGTTAGATTTATGGTAGAAGGTGAGAAATCTCACGCTACCAGCATAGGTTTAAAGGATTTTAAATAGTCATAAAAAATCACCTGTAAGTATTATTATCTAAATAACGTAAACTACCTTCTATTCTCATAAAAATCAAGTGAAACCCCCAATATGCAATACCTTTCTATTTGGGCGTGTTACAAAGACATTCCCCGTAAGGAGGTTAATGTCTCGTGTTGTTGGCATTACGCACCCACCACAGCGATGCCAATGTTGGCGTCGCTTGGCGGCAACGTCGCGGCTACGTGACGACCACTTCCGTGGACACCCGCGTCGTTGCACCACTAAGTTGTATGAACTTGCACCAATCATTTGGCATTATTATAACCATATTTATTGTCAAGGTTTATTTATCGGGGATAAATAAACCTTGACAATAAATTTCAAAGAATACATTAACCTTTTGATTCAAATCGTCCATCACACCGGAAAGGTGCTAGTAATGAATGAATGTATAGAAAAGAGATGGACCATGTCGAGAGACCGATGAGCAGGTAGAGTGATTGGGGTGACAACATTCCAATCGCTACTGCTAAGGTTTTGGCCGAGGTAATGCAGGCGGCCTGACAATAACCCTTTTTGGGAACGCGTTTGTTGGTGGTTTTCAGGTGACCCAAGGTGCTTATTGGTCCACACTTGGCAATCTCCCTTAGTAGACTTTACGATCGCCAAAAATATTTCTAGTATATGTACTTACTACTTAATCATATAAACAACCTTGACTGTAGAACAAATATCTGTGTTCATCACAAGACATTTTTCCTTATCAACTACGTTACGATACTAAGTTACGATTCGAAACCGGGACCTCTGCAAGCTGACCACAACAATATTGAAAACAATTATCACGTATACGGTATAACTATTATACTATCTATAGATATAATAGTTACGTGTCATAGAGACATATAAATGTTAACACGAATACTGTACATTCCGACGTTGTAGGTTCCATAACATTGTGGGCGGCAGCAAACGACCATTATGCCCTTCTCTGTCTAATCAACAGTCCAGAGCAATGCGTGAGCGAGATAGCTGTACTAATAAACACGTTACCAAATCGTATCAACGGTAGTTACTTGTAGCAATGGTGTAATGATAAGTGATTACCTCTGACCTCTGGTGTTCAGATTATTCCGACAATTAACCAATATTCGGAGACTAAACTGGTCCGACAAAGTATGCACAGCTTTCAAATTGTTAAAACGGAATCGCAATGACGTCACTTCTCGTAAGATTTAGAATAAGGCATTAAGAAAAATGCAGGCAATGATTTAAAACAAGATTTACATTCAACTGTGACAACAATAGTTGTTTGTCGCCAAGGGCGAGGACGGGCGGGGACGTACCGAGTACGTGGCGGGCGCTTCACATCATGTACCCACTTTTGTCTGTACGAACAAAGCAATCGTGTTTTAGGATAATAAGAAGCAGACCTCTGACAGTTTCCCATTTTATTACGTACCTACTAAGTAGGTAGGATTACAATGATGAAACATTAAATTTTTCAAAAGTCGGAGTCACAGCCTTTTTTGTAACGTTAAGATTTGTTTTAAACAAGATAGGTATTATTGACATCTTTTAATAGCCCTTAAATTGTACATTTTAAGGATTAAATCAGTAGGTAGGTACTGAGTTTTGAATGAGATTTGACTTCGTCCTTGTAAACAAAACAGAACAGCGCTAGTAAAACTTACATAAAATATTTTTTTTTTGTTTGTCATTAATTCGACTTAGGTACTTGTTATTGTTAAATTAATAATACTGACAAAACAAAAAACCCCATGAGAGCCCCACTCTATTTAACGAAATATAAAAATAGGATATTATCATAGTATAATATTTTACACAGTATGATATTATCATAGTATAATATTTTACAGTATAATGCTTAACAGTCAAATTGCGAACTGAGAAGGCAACGCGTCTAGGTTCTCTATTGTTTGTACAACTCATAAATAATGAATAGAAACTACTGTGACGCGATGTGACAGCACTATTGTGGAGCATGATAGAAGCACTAAGAGACATGTAAACATACACAAGTATAATCTTCTAATACATAAAAAACTCGTTTCACAGTGTTTGTTATTGGAACTCCTATTTGGGGTAACGGGTGGATCAATTTCTATGATTTTTGTTTTGTATATTGGTAGGTCTGAGAAGAGTCGCAGGCTAAGTTTTATACTCTTAGGTCATAAGGGCAGAACAACGCTTGCGGCATCAGCTAGTAACTTAATAACATAGCGTTTTCTCATAAAATCGTAAGTTTTTAGGTGGCATAGTGGAAAGTCGTGTGGTGACGGCAGAGCCGAATACAGTTGTCAGCACCTCCATCTCTCCCGTGGGTGTCGCACAACCCCTTAAGGTTAAAGAGCGATGCGATGAGTAATGGGCAGCAGCGTTACTCTTATACCAACTATCAATATTCTGCGATTTACTTGCCCGATAGATGGCAATAGGCTCGCCACCTATTGCATGGGCCCATCCTAATTTTCGAATTCGTCTCTGTCTTCCCCTTCCGGGACATAGGCGTAATTTATGTATGTATGTATAGTGGAAAGAAAGGGGGTATACACGCTTTTGGTCATAGCCAATACCAAAAACTAGTCCAGTGAGGAGGCCGGTCGACCACCCTGCCCGGGGTAAGGGTAGGCGGCGACTCGCCGTGCGCTACGCGGCTAACGGTAACACGCCGCGGTCGTCGACCTCCGCGACCTTACGCGTCTAGAAATTTTCGAAGGTTTGTCCTAGTTTTTTGGCGGCGCTTTTCATGTGCCGCACGCGAGTAAATATTTTGATTTTGTTAGGTTTGTTACAATTTTACTTGTGAAGAGACGACAGCCCTCAAACAAATTGCAGCTCAAATCTGTCTGTTTATAAAACACCCCTTTTATTTCACTAGTTTATGTATGTACACAGGGGAATCTAAGAAATACGCGAAATACGCTACAGTAGAACCTACATTTTATAAATAGTGTGTGTGTGCCATGTGTGTGTAAACAGCAAAATAACGTTAATAACACAAAATAAATATTTTCGTTACTCCTACAACAGTTTGCTAGTGAAACACTGTAGATAGGGTTTCTCAATAAAGTCTCTCAAGCATCTATGGTAGGTACCGGTGACACGTAAACACAGCTCCATCCATGCACCACTTAGCAAGTGGAACGAGTCCGCGTCTCTGTAACAACAAACTGGTTTCGCAACAAGCTCTAGTCTTCCACCAACAACCAAGAACCGATCATCTCACAACAAGACTACAAAACTAAACACGCCCAAACTACAAACTGACGTGTCCTTGATGAACTGACTCATACAAATTTGCAATTCAACTCGCGATCTCATACTAATCTGTGTACCTACGTACCGAATGCGCTTTTAATAATGCGGTTCGCGAAACTAGTTTGTGAGCAATTGATGGCTAGATTGTTGAGAAGTTGAAACGTTATACGGAGCCGGCACGGCAGCGAGCAGAGTACCCGCCTCAGCAGAACTACTTAAATGAGGCTACAAAGGTGGGGGTTTTAGTGAAAGCGTTTTAAATTTAAATCGCATGCCCTCCGTCGTCGCTTTGGGCTGTTGCCGACACACTTGAGAGGCCCTTGCTTTGCAGCCAAATCGTTCGTCTTGCACAACTAAATAGTACTTGTGTTACAACATCTACATCACAAGATGCTACTTGAGACTTTGAGGCTTCAATTTTATCTCATCGCAAAATTAATGAACTTTCACTTTGTTACAAATAAAGTCGAGTAAGTGTAAATTAAGTAAACTAGAGACGCAATAGTATTAATTCTGAATAATTTTATGATTGGAGTGATACAGAGACGACAAACAGGAAATACTTTTCGTCACTACATTATGCGTGTTTTAGAAATCTGTACCTATAATAATTATGCAATTTAAATGTTTTTCACGTCTAATACAAATATAATACAAAATCTTTTTATTAAGTACTTCATTTTAACACCATATCCCAGGCACATTATTGGAGTTGCTCGCGGACCGTGTTGTATAATTATTGTGTACCACAGATCGACAGTCTGTCGTCCGACAAAACCTGTTTTCCATGTTACGATAACGACGTCCAAAATTCCAATAAACGTGTCACTGTGTCGCTACGGAACAGTGATCTAACTAAAGGTACAAAGTAAAGAGAGACTCAATCGGCCCGTAGAAGAAAAAAAAACGCAAGAATCCAAGAGTTATTTATCTAGGAAGTGTAACAAGTTTCAAGTTATGGTGCCAAGTATAGCGAGATTACGTTTCCAATGCTATGTCGTGTTGCTACCGATTAAGATACTAACAACTTTGACATGTGATTATAAAAAACATGAGTATGTTGTACACTCGACTAGCTTGTAGTATGTAAGCAAATTAAAAACCTTGATATTTTATTAATTACTAGCTGACCGGACAAACGTTTTGCCCTTATCACCTAGTTCTAGGGGTATAAAAATACCCTACGATCCATTCTCAGACCTACCAAATATACACAAAAAATTTCACAAAAATCTGTCAAGCCGTTTCGGAGGAGTTCGATAAAAATCAATGTGACACAAAATTTTTTTACCGATAAAACCATAGAATCAAAGCCAATTACGATTAATTAACTAACAATTACGACGCCATAAGAGTGGTTGCAAAAGGTGAGGAACAATAATGCGGGAGTTAATGCTCATGTATTCCATCCACTGAGACGTTAGCGCTCGCTGCCTCGTCTTGACCCACATATTGCCGCGGCCGGACGGACCACGGCGCTAATCTAGCGGAATACCTTATTAATTGCAAATCAATTGAATGTTTCTACAGCACGGGGCAGCAATCACCCATAAAGTTAAGACCTCTGTCTACCCTTTCGGGTAGAAATAGACGTGATTTATGTATGTATGTAAAACTAATTTTAAAAATCGATGGAAATCTGTCTGTCTCTATCGCAATGCTTAACACGCTATTAATAAAACAATGTCACAATGCAGTGCAATAAGCCAACTGAACTTGGAACAAATAAACATCGAGTAAGTAAAAACATCCACTACTTTTCCCCAAGACAAGTCTCATCAAAACAAAACCTTGACCCAGAATCTGGATATCCATAATATGCCAGAGGAAAGGACAACTCGTGCTGCTTGCTCGGTTTGGGGTCACGTTACGAAGCACTTCGTGTCACGTACCAAGCTGAAACAACAACTATCCGTGTTCTTATTATGTTTCTCGAGATTTGAATTAAAAATTTCAGAAACAGTTTTATGTTCAGTAATGGCACAATGCCACGTAATTGAGAAAGATCACGTAAGAACGGCATCACTGCAACTTGGTTCGAAGGACGCGACTGCTGACTGAAGCAAATTACAATTCGCTTCTTGCATGAATAGAAAAGTGGCACAAAATAAAAACTCTTCTTGAAAAATAAGTCTTGAAGACATACATTTTGAATACAAAATATTTACCAAGTATTTGAACGAATAATAGACTGAAAATTTTTGTTCAGTTTCAAATGGGTAATGCTCGTGAAATTATTATTGTAAGCGGACATCACATTTAATTTATATCCTCTGTCGGTTCTCTTAAGCCATTGATTCCCAAAGTGGTCCAGGTGGACCCCCAGGGTTCCACAGGAGACTGGACGTGGGTCTACGTTGGTGTGATATAAAAATGGGGGTTCACGATTCGTAAGCGGTCCACGAAAATTTATCTGAATGAAAAGAACTAAAATATTGGTTTGACTTTACCTATCAAATGTAGGCAAAAATATTTAAAAAGGTTAACGACTGTTACTCGTAAAGACTTGCAATTATTCACTCACACCAGCATAATCAATTGATTAATTAACCAATCAATGCTCACTTTTTTTCAAAAATTTTATACGTGGTTGAAGCAAACTTCCATAGTTACTTTTGCCGATTTTTGGAAAATATAGTAGAAATGTACCTAGTTGCAAGGGGGTTCCTGTTTTGCTAGTTTCCGGGTCCACCGGAACCAGCAAAACTTGTAAACTGGTCTACGATAAAAAAGATTGGGAAGCTCTGTCTTAAGCGATCAGCGTGAACCATGTGTCATGTAACGGGTTTGTGCCAATGCTGCATCTGGTTTTTTCCGGTATGCAATAAGACAGTGTCTAATTGCGTCAATATCGTTCACTCTTATGCATTGACAAAGAAACTATTAATAAAAACCAATGTGTAACTATATGCCTACATTGAGAGATAAAAATTAAAATGTACAAGTAATATAGTTCAAGGAGAATTCTGACAGTTGACAACGATTACTATTCAAGAGCTTCCAAATTTAGCTAACAATAAGTTATTCCAATAACAGAAGCAGAGCGTTGATAGCGCGGCCGCAGGCTTATCAGTCAAATCACTGTGGCGCGGGGTATTCGCGGCTGCCATTCGTCAGTCGCAGCGGCAAAAACAAACAAATTACAATTTTGTATTACTGTAACAAGTGGTCGTGTATCGATGACGGTGCGCTCTTCAAAACGGACTCTTACCCAACTTTAGGCCAGGCGCTGGACGTGGAAATGGAATCTCTCTCCACTACTTGTTGAGTGTGAGAGTGAGAAAGTTTTGTTTCTGGATTTAGTGGGAGTTGGAGCGAGAGGAAAATATTTTCATTTCCCCGAGAAGATTTTGGGGCTGGTGTAACCTCATTGTTCCAACTGTGTGTGGGGTCGGCACAGAATTGCTCTACCTTCCATTATTTTTTATCAGCCGGCACGTCAGCTAGCAGGTCTATTTCCTTTGTCACCATCTTTCAGGGAATCAATCCATCGTTTTTTGGCCAAGCGCCTAATTAGGAAACATAAAACATTTTGCAAGTCGTGAAAAGAGGGCAGAGCGAGTGTCGTACAAGGCGACTAAGGATAAAGACGTCGATGTTGATAATGGGCAGCAGCGTTCTTATAACAATTACAATGTACTGCGATTTACGTGCCCAATAGATAGCAATAGGCTCGCCACCTATTAAATGGGACCTAACATAATACCACCCCTTCGGGGATAAATGGGCGTGATTTGTGTACATGTATATTTTGAGGTACCTACTTTACAATTTTTGTGTTCTATTATCAATTAATTTGTGTATGATAGGTATTATATTGATTATCGCATCCAAATAATAATAATACGTGTGAACTAACTAACACAGAAGAACTAGTCACCGATAAGGAAACGCGATGGCCACCGTTTTCGCTTAGACCTTGATAACACGACAATGATAAGCCTAATATAAGCAGACGACCCAGAATGGCGAATTATTTACACATCATATTTAAGTTGAGCAGTTTGTTTATGAGTTCAATCAGAAATACCAAGCAATTAGCTTGACTAGAACGTAAGCTACGATTATTTGTTTGTGTGTGTTGGATTGGAAGTATATAGCTTCAAGTTCAAGCTGCTAGTAGCTTAGTTCTTGCGACGAAATTGTAAAAAAATTGCGTCTTCTTATTTTTACATATTTTCTGGTTTATTCTGATTGCATAAAACACTTTACGAATGAAAATAATTGTGATGACATTGCGTGGTGAACGATGTAGCAGTGGGTAAAAATAATTAATTACATTTAATTTTATTATAGTAATACATCGTTTGTTTTATCGTGGCGTGTGGTGACGGCAGAGCAGAACACAATCGTCACCACCACCATCTCTCCCGCGGGTGTTGTACAAGGAAACTAAGGGATAAGTTAAGAAAGCACTAAGTAATAGACAGCATTAATCTTATACCAATATACTGCACGTGCCCGATACATGACAATAGGCTTGCTACTACTACTACTATATTATTAATGGTCCCTATTCTAATTGACTTTGAAATGTAGGTCTCTGCCTACCCCTTTTGGGGATAGAGTGTGATTTATGTATGACATTAGTGCGACTTTTGCGTATTGAAACTAACGAGGGGTGGTCACCTTGGCTAACTACCGAGTGTTTATTAAAATGCAAAAAGGTTGAATTCCTTTAGGAGTGTTTTTATACGGCACAGCGTACGGCAGGTAGCCGTTTTTGCGGCGACCTTGGAGCTGGCACCGAAAGCTGGCTTCTCCGGCGTAATTACTTATTTATTTACCTTTCGGCGCTACTGTTTCTACGGGCGAGTCGGCCAGATGTTTCAGTTGAACAGACACTGAAATTTTATCGTTTTCATAACGAGATGGCTTATTTATTGAAGTTGAGCCGCTCACTACAACTGCGAAAGCCATTTCATAGTCATTCCTTATTGGTGCCATAAAATTGATGATGCATATCTCTTTAGGTCAAATTCATGGGCTCAACCGATCATCTAGATTCGAAAAGGAAACCGGATTCGTGTTCTACATGAGCAAAGGTGACGAGGGGGTGAGGTCGCGGCTCTCGTCATGAATAACTTAGCGGCGGGCTTCGACGACGAGACGAACAATACTGACATAATATCTCTGCATCGAAATATGTAAAGGGATATTTGATTGTATTCTTATATTTCTTGTTCTACTACCTACTATTCCATTACATAATTCATACTATTCCTATAATAGTATAATTAATTATACAATGAGGTCATTATAAACAAAATATGTACTAATCCAGAACATAATAGCTCCATTAATTAATTACTAAGAGAGAATCTGAGCAATGCAGTTTTATCGTCTTCAATTTATTAGCAGACCAAGGGATAATGTTGCAATAAAATTAAAACTGGCAATATTGTTCAGGTGTACAAATACCTACCTACACAGGGTTATTTAAATTATAAACAGTATAGAAAAGGATAGACAACTATTATAGTTCACGCACTCGCAATTGGGAGCTTGGTCGGAGGGCCGTTTATGGGAAAGTTGCAATGATTACGACCATTCATAAACGGTTGAATGGGCGCAAGACGCCAGCGCAGCCGGCCGAGCGATATGCGCGCGCGCACCGACCCCGCGACATCGCAGATGTGGCGCTCATATGGCAAGACTAGACTGAACAAAGTATGTAGTAGCAGAACATACGAATCAACCAAAAAAAAAACAATAAGAAACAAACAAGATAAGCTGTTGGTCTAAATTTTATGTAAAACAATACTTCTCCTATTCAATGTAGGTATGTAATGTAGCGTTCGAAATACAAACGACATCAAAGACGCGGGTGTATTGAACTCTTGCAATGACAAACTATCGATGCGTCACCCCAACACGAGAATGAGAAAATTCCATGGGACAAAAGCCGTGGTGTCCGCAAACGACGCATAAATAATTAGACAATAAGCAGGCAGGGCAAGAAATCGGTAATTTGTATCGCGGCCAGATAGGCGGAGCGCCGAGGGAGACGGGCGACGGGTGCAGGCAGGCGCGCGCCGCCGCGGAGATGTGGCAACGCGTCAGGTGCAAGTGGCGCCGTGCTGCTCTCGGGCCCGCCGAGGACGACCGACCGCCCCCGTCACCCGCCCCACCCTCCCTCTCACCCGGTAATCTTCACCGGAATACAATCTGATAAAATTCGCGCCAGCTACGAACATTACGCAAAGCGAATACACTACACACCGCGGCAAAAATGAATGACCCCGACCGTTTCTACAAAATGCTCGCGGGTAAATACATACACTGAGACGCAACTACGAGCGTACAAAATATATCAAGAAAGTTATTTCCTCGACTTGGCGAAACTAGTCTTGCGAACGCATTACGGTCCGCGTTACGGCCAGGTGAATTCAAAATGACCTCTATGGCCGGTGGCTTCTAGTGGCCTCGCTCACCGAAAGCGTTGACATTTTGTGGGTTAGCAACGCAACATGATTCTTGGGCATGGTGAGAATGATTGCAGGGTGACTAACGGTTAGGCGTCATTACTTGTCTGAACAAAATATATTGTTCGATACCAAAAAAAATAACGCAATAAATCGATGCGTTGTTGTATCACAGTAAGGTGATTTTCGTCTAACAGCGTCCTCAAACGAGAATCAGAACGTTTCTAAGGTCCAAGTCACGGACTATTTTTTAGATCACCAATGCTTAAATCATGACCTAATTTAATAATAGCGCGTCATTGATATCGCATAGATCGTAATGATTTCGAAAGAAAAGTACATACGAGTTCTTTCATCAATGTAAAAGTGACTTACCAAGGCAAAGAAGTTTGTGTGGCAATCCTCGAGACTTGCACCGTTTGTTTGGTGATTTTGATGCGTCATGGTAGTCCTGGACACTTCATTTTCATTTCACAACACTATAGACGGGTTCAAACTTAAAGAAACCACTCAAAATCTTAAAATCATCACCGACATTTAGCGTAGTTTTCACCTTTCAATGGCGACTGGAAGATGGCGGATAGGAAACAATAACCCAAGCCGACAGTGCTGCTCGTAGCGATATTTTTATGAACTAATTTCGTTCAGAAATTAGTGACTGCTATAAACATAATTTTTTACATCTAACAGAGAATAACACACAAGACCACATTTATTACTAGAAAATAAATATGTTTATTATAACCAATTAGTTGATTAGCTACATCAATTATTTAAATACCTAAATAGATATTCAAATTGGTTAAACGACTACTTTATATACATTTTGAATTGTTGTTTAACGTGATTTTAAATTAAAACCTAGTCGCCCGCTACTTTTGTCAGTTTAATGCCAGTGTTTGACGTTGAGAATTTTATAGTGGTTTTTACCTCATCGGTCACCATCATAAACTCTGTTAAATATTATCAAATTCACGCTAAGTACTCATCAAGCGCCAAGTAAAAATGTGCGCCACGTCTATATTTTAATGTAAGATTCAAGAAAATAAACAAATATGGCTGTATAGGCTAAATTATTTTGCCTTCACAAAAAAAGGAGAGAATTAAAACAAAAAAACAAACCAAAATATATCTTTATAATTTGACATTTTAATAAGTCTGTATTTGCAAGAGAGTTTTGGCGCGTTTCGTGGTGTCGGTCAGATTTTTTTTTGGATAATTCTAAAATTGGTTCAGAGTGGATTTTGTGCAGTGAAAGTGGTGTTATTTTGATGCACAAGCATCCGTGTTGATGTGCAATTATGCAGAATCATCGAAAATAAGTCGCATGATGTGTTTGATGTTGTGGTGAAGATCACTATAAAAAGTGGTTTTATCCATTTCATCAAGCACCATCATTAACTCTGTTACCATTCAATTCGCGCCAAGCACTCCCTAGATGCGTTCAAATGTGTGACACCCATATTTTAACGTAAAATTCATTTCATCCATACATTTCACCCACTCATTATTTCATACGATAACAGATAAAATATACACTAAAGACTTGGCTGTATGGGCTAGACCCTTTGCCTTCCCTAAAATATAGGGAGAATTTAAAACTACTACTACTACTGTATTTGCAAATTACTTTGTGCTAATTTGCTAGATTTCTACAAAAATATTTAAACTCTCGAATGAAAAGATACATGTTTTCGGAATTGTAATAAATTGATCTAGTTCGTGTTCTTGTGGTAGTTTTCATCAAAAGATACAATGCTAAGAAGTTTAACATTTTCTACGATTCGAATAAACTTTCAGGTTATTAGTGTTTGTTAACAACCATTCATTTGTAATCGAATTATCTAAATTTCATATACTTAGCTTACAGTTACCAGACATAAGAAGAAAAAGGTTCCTAAAATTGATAAAAAGCTCGAGGCCGCTGCAGAATCCTTAGCTGCTAGAGGGTAATATTTTGTACCTGAGAACCTATTTGTTTCAAAAATAATTTTGTTTTCATGTGTCCATTAGTGGGATCTAACAGGCTAATGAAATAAAAATTATAATATTCCTTTATTATTACAGATTTCTCCGACCGAACAAGCCGTGGAGCCCTCCAGAAAATATCGACGAGACTGTACTTAAAATATGCAATGAGAATGGTCTTAATTCAGAATCTGATTTTGATGCCCTAGACAAAAAATTTTTGGTGCTCAATGCATGTTTCAAATCAACAGGGCATTGTGTTCCTAACTCCTTATTGCATACTATAGAGTCAGTTGGTATGTATTAAATTAATCTGAATTTTTGTCTGAATTTAAATATTATTTTAGCATGTGGAAATTCTTCTATACTGGCTTGGGAGGGCAACAGTAATATAGCATATGCCAATGCCAAATCACTTCAGGATGTCTTAAAGTGTGATTTATCCAGTGCGTACTAATGCACCTTGGGATACCCCAATTGTGTAAGACAAACCACCAACCACAGCTTATCCTAATAGTGTTAGGGCCCCCGCGCACTAGGCAGCCTGGCTGCGGCAGCCAGGCTGCGGCAGCCAGTCAAACATATGACGTTGTATGGGAGCCCACGCACTAGGCAGCCACGAAATCTCGGCTGCGGCAGCCAATGAAACGCGCCTATATGCACGGCAGCCAGCTGGCTGCGCGCAGCCAGAACGTGTGTAGGCGAATGTATGTGGCTGCGGTCAGTCTCCGCGCACTAGTTGTAGCAGCCAGACGTATTTTGCGTTCCGAACTTTGATAAGATGACTTTCGATACAGAGAAATTTATTCGGGAAATTGAAAGCCGTAAAGCAATTTGGGATATAACATCGGAAGAATACAGTGATCGGGATTTAAAGAAAAGAAGATGGGAAGAAATCACGAACCAAATGTGCTCGGAAAGTTTATCAGAAAATGACAAAAAAGAATTTGGTAAGCATGTATTTTTATTATCTGGATTATACAGTATAATACAGTACAGTACAATGATTCTGCAACACCAATCAATATTTTTGTAAAGTATCGCAAATAACTATGTATTCGTTATTGTTCTTTTTTGGTACTTAACTAGGTATTTTCACTTCAATGTTTTATTTAGATAAATAGGTAGGCACTATTCTAATGCATATCTGTTTTGCCATTCTAACGGATTTGCATTAATAAAATAATCCGCAAATAAATCCCTATAGGATGCTGATGATCGGCTTCCTCTATTTGTGGGTCCACCGGTTATTTCCAGTTCTGGTGGAACGTACAGTGTGTCTTGAAACCTATACCCGTCTCTTTCGCGCACGTAGTTATGTAAGACACAGCAAGCTTGTACTATGGCTATTGCAAGTTCCTGTCGGACATCTAGTGGGCGGTGAAAAATTCTCCATTTGTTGGCTAATATCCCAAACGTGCATTCTATGTACCGCCTTGCCCGAGACAGTCTATAGTTGAAGATTCTTTTCTCCGCTGTTAAACTCCTACCTCCATAAGGTCTCATTAAATTTTCACATAAGCCAAATGCCTCATCCCCCACTATGACGTATGGCATCGGTACTCCATTATTTGATATGGGGCGCTTCTCCGGAATTTGTAAATCTTTGTTGACAAGTTTTTGATACAAAATGGATTTTTTATATATCGATGAGTCACTACATTTTCCATAAGCCCCAACATCTATATATGTGAATTTGTAATCTGCATCACATACAGCAAGTAAAACGATGGAAAAATAATTTTTATAATAGTACAGTGACCCTGAATCGCTGGGTTTTATCACTCTTATATGCTTGCCATCGATGGCACCAACGCAATTGGGATAATTTGCATTTTCATTGAAACCTTTTGCTATTTCAAGCCACCTCTCTTCATTTAATTCTGGAAACGATGACTGTCTCATATTCTCCCAAATCGCCATACAAACTTCATGTATGATATCTCGGACAGTTGTATGTCCAATCCGATAATTATGACTCAATTCCATTAAAGAACATCCTGTAGCAAGATATCTGTAACAAAGAACAAATATAATTTTCAGGTAAATCTCTACAGAGCAAGTGGAAGAACATCAGGACTAGTTACAGCAGGGAAGTAAAACGCAGAGCTGGTATTAAAAGTGGATCAGCAGCTTCGCGTAAGAGTCCATACGTATATTTCGAACAACTTCATTTTCTTCGGCCTACCGTGGTAATTAATGAAACTCAAAATAGCATGGATGAAACACGCACTGCCGAAACCAACGCTAGCAGCGGTAGTACTCAAGGTGAACGACCTGTTTCCAAAAAGAAGAAGACAAGTGACGACGATAATTTGGTGCAGGTATTAAGGGAAAGTATTGTAATGAGAGAAGAGCGTGAAAGACAGCAAGAGTCTGATTCAGATAGACTGTTTATACTTTCACTTCTAGATGATTTTAAAAACATCCCGAGACATCGTAAGCTTTCTACAAAAATGGAGTTAATTGAAGTTATAAAAAGAGCTCAAATGCAAACTCACGATTCCGAATTTAGTCCGTTTCGCCAACGTAATGTTGATTATGAACCAGGGGCATCGGCCGCCAGATCATATAGACCACAAACATCGTTCAGTGGACAATATCGCCAAGGTCAAGGATACTCGACTGAATATGGACCGGAAACCACAAGCAGTGGGCAGTATCGCTATGGATACTCGCTACACTCGAATTATAGACCAGAAGCGTCGACCACTGAAGGCCGCCGTGGGTATTCTACGGCTATTCCAGACAGGCAAGATAATACTGTTTATACTGATGCGTTATCACCAACTGACACAAATGCAACAGATGTGTCTCAGGGTTCTGAATTACTAGAATTATTTACTACACAGGACAACTTGAACTAGGTAATTCATTTCCATACATGTAAGAAATAAATACCTAATAAATGTTAAGAGACTGATTAACAATATCTTTCATTTTCGTACTCACCTCAAAGTTATCACCAGTTTTTCTTCAGGTTTTATACAAGCTCGCATAGGAGTATCAATGCCATTGATTGAATTTCGTATTTTTTCCAAAAGGTTATCAAACGATTGCACTGACATCCTCGTGTAGTTAAAAAACCGGTCTGGGAATGCGCGAATATCTTTGAAATAGGTTTGGAATAAGCCTTTTGAGTGTCTTTCTAGAAAAAGAGGATGAATCCAGTATCTTTTCTTTATTTTGCGTTTTTTACGAGATAGGTAAGCAATAATTATAAGTTCTTCCACGTCCATATTGCTCGACGGAAGGATCTAGACTAGTCGTTGATTGGCTGTTATAACTGGCTGCGCAAATACTCTGGCTGCCGCAGCCTGGCTGCGCAGCCAGGCTGCCTAGTGCGCGGGGGCCCTTAGAGTAAGGCAGGTGACTGACTAAAAAACCTTGAGCAGTACCATCACTATCCATTCATTAGTCTCAATGTCGTCTTTATCATCACAATTCTATGAATTATTTCATCAGTAGCACCTTTCTGGAGTAATAGATTAAATAAAAGGAAGAAGATAGTTTGTTGAGGTTTGGAAGATTTGAATAGAAGCGGAAGCATACTGCACAGACACAGTTAAACTGGGAACAGGGCAGGAAGGTGATGATGATTACTTATGAAGACATATCCAAATATCTGACTACCAAATAAGTATAAGAAAATTATAACAATTGTCAGGGTACTTTTCACATATATACTTATTGCTCTTATTATAAAACTGTGCTGTATTTTAATAATATTTGATTTAAATTTATAATTTTGAAAACAGATGATCTGAAAGAGTTCTACAGAACCCCAGTGGACACATCAACACCATTCGAGACATTGAAGAAAATGGAGCTGCCAAAGAATCTTCATGTCCAAGAGAACTATTTGAGATTTCATCCTGGTTGGTCTTATTTATGATAATATGATAGGTTACAATATTTACTTGAAGTTAATTGTGTTTCTTCCTCTGTGCACAGCCATGTATGTGCATTACAGTTATTTTGCTATTGTATTGCAGATTTATATTTATGATTCAGTAATTTTCTTTAAGATTTAATTTGCAATCAAGAAAGGTTTGCAAATGATGGTACATTGAGTGCCTTGGCAGGACATAATTTTCTATATTTCTCTGACTGGTTTTTTAAAGTAAATTTTATTACATTTATATTATGTTAAATTCAGTTGTGACAAAAGGTTGTAAGTACATTTTTTTTTCAGATAAAGATGAACTGTTTAATGGAGTGTCTGCTTTCCCTAAGAGTTCAACAATAGTGACTGGACTTAAATCACGGAAGAAATATGAAGGATTTTCAGCTAAAAGGTCTTGGCCGTAAATTATTTAATGAAATAATGCCTATTAATAGATTTTATAGAATATTTTTAGTGAATTAAAATAAACTTGTTTGAATTTTGTAGTTTTATTTTAACATACCTATTGAATTCCATTCACATTGGACTATACAAATCTATCTTATATATAATGGTCGATTGACAAAATACATATTTGGTTATACAGTGAACATAGTATGTCTGGAAACCACAATATTCCCGTTTTTACTACAAACTTTGTGCTCGATTTTAAACAATCATCAGCCCGTTTATGTCCTACTCTCCTATTGATGGGAGAAGCGCCTTCCCTATGGATGGTAGAATAGGCCACAACCCACTACACTGTTTCAGAGCGTATTGGTCGGCTATCAGTGACCGCTCTTGGCGAACATTGCAGGGCCTGTGCCCCAGCAGTGGGGACATTAAGCTGGTGATGAGGGTCTAATACAGGAAAGGACAGAAGATCTGTCAATATTAAACAATAGGATAAATATTCTTTAGATTCCTGCTCCAATAAATAGATGAGGATTTGCAAGTTATTAAATTAATTATTAAAGATATGGATGGACGTAAATGAGGAGATGACGAGTGACAGAAGAGAATGGAAAAAGAGGACATACTGCGCCGACCCCAAATAGGATGGGATAAGGGCAGGCCGATGATGATGATGATGGATGGACGGGCTAGAACCCTTGGCTGGTAGTCCTAGTTTAAAAAAACCTGGGGGAGAGTGTTTGGCGCGTTTCGTGGTGTCAGTCAGATTTATTTTCACTAATTCAAAAATTGTTACAGAGTGGATTTTGTGCAGTGAAAGTGGTGTTATTTTGATGCACAAGCATCCGTGTTAATGTGCAATTATGCAGAATCATCGAAAATAAGTCTTATGATGTGTTTGATGTTGTGGTGAAGATCACTATAAAAAGTGGTTTTATCCATTTCATCAAGCACCATCATTAACTCTGTTACCATTCAATTCGCGTCAAGCACTCCCTAGACACGTTAAAATATGTGGCACCCATATTTTAACGTAAAATTCATTTCATTCATACATTTCACCAACTCATTATTTCATAAGACTACAGATAAAATATACACTAAAGACTTGGCTGTATGGGCTAGACCCTTTGCCTTCCCTAAAATATAGGGAGAATTTAAAACTAACTAAAAAACCTGGGCGACTGTTCCACTGACGTCTACGATATGACATTGATACTGACAGCATAGCTGAAGTCGACCGACTGTCCGTCAGTGTGATTGCTAAAATGTATCAATTTCTGATACTACTTTATTATTTTGATCGGTTTTAATACAACAACGGTTACTAAATTAAAATCTTCTAAAAATGAATATCTTAATGGTGTTCTGTTTTATTATTGTGACTATTTATTCATGCGTTTCGTGGTTAGTATACATGACGTCGTTATTTCTTGTTATTGTTTTTGTTTTGTTGATAATATTTTGTAATATTAATTTCTTTTAGGCTTGTACCAGCACTCCTGTCGTGGCTATTCAAGAGAAAATACCATATCAAATTAAAAATAGGCAAGATTGCTGTGTTAAAATTTATACTGAAAGATGTTACTTTATCTAAGGATAGATATTTTGTTGTAAGTAAATAGTATTAATAATTGTGTTTATTCATTTATTAAATTATTTTTATATAAGGGTCATGTTATAATAAAAAATATCAAAATAGAATGACGTATATGTTAACTGTGTTTGTTTTGCAGCATATTGACGAGATATCGTTCCGAAGTAGTTTTTTCAATTCTGATATAAATAAACTTGTATGGGTTATAATAAAGGGTGTTGTAATAACTAATAATGTGGAAGAACGGCGAAGTGTTGTTGTTGAAACTATTCTTAAGCCTTTGCTGTCTAAACAAAACTCTCTGAACAAGGAAGTATTAGTTGATGAGGGAACAAATCTGAGCTCACTTAGAGATCAAATAACTAGAGAAACCAACCAGAAGCTTTTGGACTTTAGAGATAAAAAACTTCCTCACAGCTTGATAATGTTTGCACAGGTAAATAATATTCAGAAAAAATTTTAAATAGACAATAAAGTCAGAAAAATTATTTGTCCTGATGCGGGAACTCCTTTGGGAAGGATCCTTTTCTGACTTTATTTTTTGTAACATTCTTTTGAAATATTTATATGGTTTCCTATAAAAATAACATTGGCATTCAAATTATTTTAAGTAGATTTCATTTAATAATTTAATAAATTTCATATTTTTTTATAATTAAAGTTCATGGGAGTTCACATCTTCAATGCATCTGTGATGTTCCAAGATGGCAGTCCAACCAAAGGTTCCTTTAATGTTACCGCATCAGAAGTGCATCTTGATGGTGTGGCCGGTGGACCTGCCAGGGCACTTGTGTTTTCAGCAAATTTAATACAGCTCAGTGCAAAAACATTTATAGGAAGCAAATGGCTTGGAGAAGCTAGTTGCAGTCTTTTGATTGAAGGCACTGTTAAAGCTGATGGACCATTGAATGTAGAGGTAACCTGACGTTCTTTTAAAAAAACATAACCTTACAAAGTCTGTCTGTCTCTCATTTGTTGAGACAACAAATACCTTAAGGGTTGTTACTTATACATTGAATTTTTTCAGAAAATTCACACCGTTATCACCGACACAACAATTTCGTTTCATGATGAACTCTACCAATTTATACAAAAACAGAAGAAACCCAAATCTGGTCCAGTTAGGCATGACATTATTTGTGAAGATCATATGACTACAATGATTCCAAGATTGTCACCAGTAATACCAAAGGTATAAAACATTGTAGTATTATTTAGAATAAAAATTTTATCTATAGATAGATGATTAAGCAAATTGACTTGTTTCAGATATTTAGCCTAAAAGTAGATACAACAAAAGTGAAGTGCTTGGATAGTGTGACTAAAACAACTTTTGAAATGTCATTGCAAAGTCTGCAGGTAAGGTATATTTTTTAATGGCAAATGACACCCCTCCACTGCTGACACTCCCTTCTCTGCCTAGCTAAATTAGATAACAGCTGACTGATGCTGCTTTTGATCCGTTATTAGTATATGTCTAACTATAATCAAATATAATAATAATAAATATCTATACTATACATACATAAATTGAGCTTTTCTCCCCTAAGCGGTCAGCAGAGATGTTAAAACACCCGCGTTTCGCCCGCTTATTTTAGTTCCCATGTAATAGGGGGCGAGCCTAATGCCATTCACTGGGAACTTGATCGCAGTAATTTGCTAGATGGTGCACCAGGAACGCTTCTGCACAATCCTCGTTACATAATAAGAGAGACAGGGGTATTCTTAGCATATTAGATTATAATTCACATAGGAGTTAATGTGTTTTTTTATTTTACATTGCAGGTGAATTCAAGGTTCAGTGCAGCGAGTGTTCACAGCGGTGGACCAGAGGTGGGCATGCCCCAGGTGTATGTCGCTTTCCAGATGGACCAATACAACCTGGACGCTAATAATGAACAGCTGGTTTCTATTAACAAACTAAAACTGGACGCTAAGGTAATTCTACTGATGTTCAGATGATTTTTGCATAATTTGTATGTACGCTCAATGGCAGTTGAGACTACCCGAAACTGTCAAATTTCTTCAATTGATTGTCTACTTTAACTTGTTGGTAGTAAAAGCACAAAGCCGATTGAGAAAATTTGATATTTTGTGGTAGCATGATGTGCTGTCTGTACTATGTATTTTATATTTGATTGTTAATTTAAAATTAATTTCTTTTAGCTGGAAAAAGGGGTTCTAAATTTATATCTTATCATAAGTACTTTTAATGTGATCTACAACCATGAACAAATGTTTGATTGGTATACCTCTATGGTGGAGCGTAAGGCGTCGAAGCCCCACAGTCTAAAGGACGACTCGCCATGTGAGTTTGAATTTTTTGTCACTTTTGTTATTGTATCATTCTAAGGCGGAAAATCTCACTTCCTGGTCAAGGGGTGACATAATAGTGTGACCTTACTTTGGGCGATAAAAAGGTTTCTTGTGGTGTCCCTGACCGGACGCAGACTTAAAGCTGGATCCAAACGAGTGTAACGTGTAATGTAACACGAATTCTACGTCCAGGCGAGTCACTGTAACGCTCGCAGTGCCGTCCTAGAGTGCGCGTCATAAGTCAGCGCGCGAGGGGTGGCGCCGCTTACTAACATTGACACTTGTAGACAAACAAAATAGCAGACGAAAGAAATCTGCCGCGTACTCTAACGTAGAATTGGTACAAAGATTTTGGTGGTTAGAAAAAGAATTTCCAAAAATTATGATCTTGAGGCGGGAATCGAACCCGCGTCCGCTGCTATCCGGGCAGGTGCCTGACCGCTCGGCCACACAAGACACTAACTAACTTGCCGAAATTCTTCTAACCTTTACACTTCACGTTGTAAGCCAACGGGTACCCTCGCAATGTAGAAATAAATTTCAAACATTCCAAAGCAGATATTTTTACAAATACCGTGCGTTCGGTTAAGCTAAGGTTTGCTTTATAAACTATTCGATTTTAATTTTAACATTATATAAATGTTAGAAAAATTAGTAGAAAGATTTTGGTGGTTAGAAAAAGAATTTCGAAAAACTATGATTTTGAGGCGGGAATTTGTACTAATTTTTCTAACATTTATATAATGTTAAAATTAAAATCGAATAGTTTATAAAGCAAACCCAAGCTTAACCGAACGCACGGTATTTGTAAAAATATCTGCTTTGGAATGTTTGAAATTTATTTGTACATTGCGAGGGTACCCGTTGGCTTACAACGTGAAGTAGAATTGGTGCTCATTGCACGCCTGGATCCGGCTCAGTAAGAACCCCCTTAGCGTGGTGGGCGCTGGTGGCGCTGCGCGTGGCGGGCGGCTGCGTGCTGCAGGGCTGCGCCGAGCTGCGCGCGCTGCGGGTGGCGGCGAGGGCGCGGGGGGGCCGCGCGCTCAAGCTCGGCACCGCCGGCCTCAAGGTCAAGCTGGACCAGCTGCTGGACACTAGAGGTACTAATTCTAATACTGCACTGCAGTAATTGTACCAGAGATCTTCATGTTCTGTATCCAGTTTATCTGGCGTCGGTGCAGTGTTTTTTCTCTTTCATTCATATCGGTCCGACGTCATCAAGCCATCCACTTCCTTTTGATTCATATCATCCATCCCAGCTATAGTCGTGCGCGACCTTGCGGGAAACTCGCTCCCCCCCCGCATTACCCACCCCCGCCAACATCCAAAGTCCCCGCCACTGTCTCATACCGCAAGAGGCTCGCGCACGAAGTTATCGGACTATAAATAGTGATGAATGAATGTATAGAAAAGAGACGAAATAGACCATGTCGAGAGATCGATGAACGGGGAGAGTGATTGGGATGTGACAGCAATCCAATCTATACTGCTCAAGGATTAACCTTAGGTTTTACAGCTGACCACCTGCCTGACACCAATTATCTCGGGGTTTTTAGTAAAAAATATTTTGTCAGACCTAAAGTGGACTTTTATTGTCGAAATCCCACTTCCTACTCAGAGGGCAACATAAAACTATGATCTTACCTCGGCCGGTAAACAAAGAAGCTTCAGATCGCATTTTATCTGTCATATACTTGATTTGAGACATTCTTTGCTTTATCACCCTTGGTAGAGATCATCTAATCTTAAAATAAACGCCCCTTCACTTTCTTACTCTTACATGAACAATTAGTGTTGAGATACAACACAGACACACTCAAATTAGCTAATCATTGGTTGATTCAGTCGCCGATTTCACACGAACGTGACAACACGCTTCGATGACTCTTTAGAGTACCTTCAGACACTCTAAAACAATGACGTTGTTGTGGAGGGGCGTTCATTTTTAGATTAGACGATCTCTATGCAGTGTGGAAAGTTGAGATGGGGCAGTAAGGGCAGCTACCAGATCCCTTGCTGCCACGCGAAAATCGTCTTAGGAGACCTCACCCAACTTTTTGAGCGATGACAATCGGCAGTCACAGATTTTTGATAAATAGTAGAGTCAGCAAGAAAATCGTCGGAAGTGAGGAATTTTTTTTTTGATGCCAATCGATTCCATTCCTATAGAGGATTAAAACACTCTTTAAGACCGACTGAGGTTAGAGTACTAGAACACCCACAAAACAAAGAAATCTTTTTCATACATTTTAGTAGGTTACCATAGACTCCCATATAACACTGATAAAAATCACGCCCGTGCGTAGACCCGGCACACACGGTGGCGCGGCGTGTGCGCGGCGCCGTGCACGTCTACTAGCTTCCATAGTGATCCACATAATACTGACGACCGTGCCTACACACGGCTAATGAACCACGTGTGCACAAAAGGCCTAATTAGCTAAAAATAATAATACTAAGAAAATTTAAATTTGGAATTTAGAACAGTGACGATATCTGATGTTTTATTTCAGTTTTTGTTCTTCTCTGAAACGTTGATACCTAACAAAAATTCCGCTTCGCCTTACCCTACTAAAATGTATGGAAAAAGTTTTCTTT